>JAJIZL010025235.1:217794-256824 GCA_023969395.1 Amblyomma maculatum
CGATGTTTCTCTCCGTCGATCTGCCGGTGGCTGGCACCTCGCCTTCCTCCATGCTCCTCGCGCAAAGGGTCACGAGGAGCGGTCACGTGACGCAAAACATGCGCATAGTTTGAATAAAGTTACCTAGATGGCGCCACAAACTGCGTAGTGCTAAAGCCCCTTGATACTTTGAAAGTTACGCCAACGATTGAACTTTGCCGCCGCCGCGCCACCTCCTCGCCGCCTCCTTGCCCCTTGCGCGCCCCTTCGCTGAAGGCCGGTTCTCCGCCCGATTTCCTGAGCGACGATTGGTCTCCCTGCCGTTGCCCTTGGAAACCAACGCGCGTCCGGCGTTTTCTTTGTGTTTTCTTTTTCCTTCGCGCCATTTTTCCCCTAGTCTCAGCGAGCGAATATTGCGCGCTGTGCTTTTATTGCAGCGTGCAAGCTCTATGCCGTGCTGTTGCGCGTACAACTGCAGCAAGCGGCCTGAAGATGGTTATGCGGTACTCAAGATATCTCAAGGCAAGCGTGACGGCTTGCGCACGATTCAATGGATTCACAAGATTAGTCGAAAGAAGTTTATTCCTAGAAAGAACAGAGGTGTTTGCGACGTAAGGTGCCTTTCTCACTCCCCGTAATAACGCGTCACCTGACGCTGCGTTTTTTATTCCTGCTTGCTCCTCAATATTTTTGCGGCGGCAACATGATCACTGCATAAAAATAAGGTTGTCCTCTGCAGCATGCTGAATATTCTGCGAGGCTCCAAGGCTCCACCCTTTAACACGCTGTCGACTTCTGTACAGTCAGAAATAGGGCACTATAATCTGCTTTTTGCTGTCAAAGATAACTGGAAAATTACAGTCTCTCGATTGCATTTGTCGCGATTATGCTAGGATCCCTAGTAGAGGAGCTAGTCTTTCCAGCTTGTAGTGTGCGTCGGTTACTCGGGAGCAATGAATGCTGGCCCTGAAAAATGTATAGTTGTCTCGTCAGATATTATAATAGAGATATGACAGACAACGTAAGTCAATGAAAATTGAAGTATATCAATGGGTCATGGGACGGCATCAGATTAAATAGTGATGGTTATGAATAGTGATAGGTAATGACGGTGACTGTTACGGATAATAATAGTAAATGATAGTAATAGGCCCGGATAGTGAGGTGATAGTGTTCGTTGCGGATAGTGACAGTTACGATAGGTCTCTGGCATTACTAGATGTAGTGGTAAATAGGATAGCGATAGTTAATGAATTGGCAGTTATATGCTTTCTCATTTCCGCACGTTGAAGACCTATGTGCACCATGTAATTTTCTTATTTGATTGTTGCGTTCAATGAAATCCAGCTCTTTTATATAGCGCATGAGGCCATAGAATGCTTGCCCCAGAACTTCAGTGTGTCGGCAATAGGGTACACCACTTCTCCCAGTGCACCCTGCTGTCTTTTAACCACACGTGAAGTCAGTGAGTGGCCGCGTACTCACTGCCGTGGCAAACCTGTTCCTTGCCTCGAAGCGGCAAGGAACAGCTCAAAATTTGGTTTTATACGAAATTACTAATTAACGCAGATTATCGCGAATCGCTAACTAGCACTGTGCCATTACACTTGGCCTAAGCTTTCCAACGGTATACGGTTCGATTTTGCTGCTAAAATTTAGATTTTAATTGCAATTTACTGAATATCAATTAATTTGGCCCAGTAATTGATCAAAATACATGTACAATTAACCAATAATCCAATCTCACGATTGATCACGTGACATATACTATGCTTAGAGAGATAGCTTGACAGTAGCGAAATAGACTAGGTCCTGCTTTGGCCTTCTCCGATCTTGAAGTTCAAAGCACCAGCCTGGATCGTTTTCCTAAGTTTTACCGCAGTGACAGATTTCACGCTCTAAAAAAAACAAACACAAAGTCAGAGGCAGTACTAGATTAGGTGCACAAAGTAAAACATTAATATGTGACTTAAAAAGTGTCTGTAGCACAGAACTTGCCTGACAGCTTTGTTTATCAGTATTCCCCATTCAAACAGTTCTAAGAAGAAACAAATCAATTCATAAACTTTACTTTCGGCATTCTCAATGCTTTTCTCGCAATTTTTCAAAAATTTTGTGCACTCCTGGAGCGCAGACCTGGCCCGAAAGCTCGCGCTTCACTCACTGCTGCGGCCGGCCGGCGGGCGTCAGGGGGAAAAAGCGTGTCGTGCGCAGCGCTCGCCGCCGCCGCGCGAGGAGAATCGAGGAGGAAAGCGCGGCGCGGAGGAGAGTGTCGCTACTTTCAAATTATCAAGGGATTTTACGTAGTGCACATAGCCAAATCCGCTGTTGGTGCACTCCGTAGTGCATAGAGCATTACTCGTTCAGCAGAGCTGCTTGTGTTCTGATCAGAAGACAAATGCTGAAATTATTTTGCCTCTTTGGCGGTGTAGTCACCGTGACAGTGTCACGCTAACGCCTAAGTTGTCACGCCCGTGACAAGAGCCGCATCATTAGGTCTGTGTGACCGATTAGTGTCATTAATCGTTTGCTCGAAGTGTGACTGAAAATTCGTCTAGTTTGATAGCCCACAGGTCGCCGGTTGGGGCCACCAGCCAGCCATCTCGCTAACTAACTTGCTCAGTGTATGTGTGCGCCCTTTGCCATTCCGGTTTAGCATTTTGGCGCTTTGTGTGTGTGTGTGTGTGTGTGTGTGTGTGTGTGTCATCTGCGTGGACTGAAAATAGTTGGACATTAAGTATGCTGAAATTCTTCGCCACGACTGTGTTGCGCTGTTTTTACTTTAGAAATCAGCAGTAAACATTTTGTTGATGAAAATTTCTAGCACATGCCAAGTAGGAGATAGTGTTTGCAGCGATTTAATTTCCTGAAACCCAAGCAATAAGTATGCAAAAAAAAAAAAAAACTAGTTTCAATGACATGCATCTCGCTCAGCTGCTGGCAAAATACACACTGACCATAAATTGACCCTCATTGATTGGAAACTTCAGTGAAGTGCAACTCAGTAGTGTCTCTTCAACAGAGGCACTTGGAAAATAATGCCTTTGACTTGGCACTAGTGCGTGTTGTTATGCTAACTGCGCTATATTCTTGCAGGATGTTCTACATCGTCGAATTCAGCAGTGCGGACGGAGTTGCTGCCGTCCCCAAAATTCTGGGTGCAGAATGGGGAAACATTATGGCCGCCATACCGAACCCCGTCTCGTTGCCCAAACGCTATAAAAGACTGCGAGGAGCCTGGAGAAGAATGGATTGCACACAAATGCCGAATCTTAGGCGAGGCTAGTACGTCTTTTTTTTTTGTCTCAAGATAGTATTGTGATTATAGGGTACTGTTGGAGCTTTAGGTTCTTGGTTGTGGCACTGTACAAAGGCAACGATGCACATAAGTTAAGCACTGCCAGAGGGGAGAACTTTTGAGCCAAAATGGTGAAATAATCACACATCATCTTAATTTAATGACTCTTATCAGTAATCGTGTTTGTTGCTCATTGGCTCAAGGTTCCTGTTATAGTGATATAGTTATGCTCTTATTTCAATAATATTGTTGCTAGGCAGTTGCGAACGTTGCCTTTTCATGGGCCTGCTTACTATTTTCATTCAGTTTCCCTTTAGCCGTGTCATTCAGTCTTTCTACACTGAACTCTTTGCTTGCAGCAACATATGCTGACGCAAAAAGAAGAGGGAAGAAAGCTGAAGAGGTGTCAGATTTGACAATTGATGAAGGAACGGCTGACAAAAAGGCCAAGAAAGCCCACCAAGAAGGCGTTGTATGGAAGTATGAGTCCAGTTTTGCTGCTAAAATGTTTTTGCCTGATATGTTTGCACTTTCTATATTCAGTTCAGTTCAGTTCAGGCATTCAGTCGTGTCCGACTCTTCGTGACCCTATGGACCATGTCACGCCACGCTTTCCGGTCTCTTACTATCTTCTTAACATCACATAGCTTCATCTGCAATACCTCGAGAATGCCATCTAACCATCGCGTTCGCTGCCTACCCCTTCTCCGGCGACCCTCAACCTTTCCCAACATCAAATCTTTCTCCAGCGACTCCTCTCTTCTCATCAGATGACCAAAGTAGCTGAGCTTTAACTTTAGAATTTGACCCTCCAATGAGCAGTCAGGGTTTATGGTCGACAATATCGACTGATTTGATCTTCTGGCAGTCCAAGGAACTCTTAAGAGTCTTCGCCAGCACCACAATTCAAACGCGTCAATTCTTCGGCGGTCAGCCTTTTTCGCATATTCCATTTGCTTTGCTGCTATATTTGTGAATGCTACTTTAGCAAGCCACTATTGCAATAACTGAATTGAAACATTTTTAACTGCAGTGTCGGATGAAGACGGCAGCAACGTCCCAACAAAAAAAAAGGAAACAGAAGGCTGTTTTTGTTTGTGAGGAAAGTGAAAGCGACGGAAGCTGCGATAATCATCGCCTACCATCTACAGTTCCTACATAACAAGCCAAGCAGCTACCATTCGTTGGCCGTCCTCCACCGAGACCAGCACAAGTACCATGAGCCCAGCAGCACAAGCAAAAAGCGGCATCCAAGGTAAAAACTTGCCTTGTGCCTGTAGTGGGTGTTGTAAGCAACATTTTACTGTGCAGTGCGCGTTATAGCTCTATATTTGTGGTTTTATTCTGGCACAAATATATATTTGGCTAGTTTTTAAATTCTGGCCAGCAGTCTATTTTTGCTGCTGCGTTCCAATATATTTTTTAATTTTTTTTTC
Organism: Amblyomma maculatum; assembly: GCA_023969395.1. Lineage (NCBI taxonomy): Eukaryota > Metazoa > Arthropoda > Arachnida > Ixodida > Ixodidae > Amblyomma > Amblyomma maculatum. Next base: position 222,508 of record JAJIZL010025235.1, read on the forward strand.
TTTTGCTCATTTCAGGGCTTCTGAAGAACCTTGTGCAAATGGTGTGGATTCATTGAGTCGTATAATAGATTGAGATGCACAATTCAATGTATGCATAAGCGTGTTCACAGTTCATAACAGATGTAATGGGGTTTGTTAATTTGTAGCAAATATCAGTGTCTAGGTTTACTGCCCTAAGTCTGTGATATTGTTTTGTTTGCACAGTGGCCCTGCGGCAGTCTTGCCTGTTGGGCAAGGAAGTGGACCTGAGACATGACATTGGCGACCATTTTCGCCACTCACCAGCACGCTGCAAAAAACGGTAGGTCTATTATGCTGTGTACGGAAGCTGGACTATCATTTAGTCTACTTGTGCATCAAGCTGTGCAAAAACTGGACTTGTCACAGTCACTTAGCTTTCCAGCATATCATATGGAACAGCATAGGCAATACCTATGGGACATAAAAGAGTGCAAGGCCATCAATGTTGCATCAGCTGTAATTTTAATGGTTTTAAAAGCAGAAATTCAGTGGGTGTCCTGGTGTTCTTTATTTTTGTACTATCTGTCCAATAAATATTGGCACGCTCCACACACAAGTAATTCTGGCCCTGCAAATTTAGTTTTAGATGTCTGATTACTTTGTAAGTGCTGTCTTGAATTTTGGCTGAATAATAATCTTTTTTGTGCTTTTGTTATTTTAATTTAGTGGCCTAATTTATGGAATGGATGACCTGGCAGCTATGTGATTGCTCGTCTCTTCATGGAATTGCTGACTCAACTGATGTACAATCATGCCAAATAAATTGTGTAAATGATCTCACATGTGCACCTGACGTAATTTTTGCACTGGCTGTGTCATTCAAGTGACTGGTCAGCAGACCACGATTACTGCGTAACTGCCTTTTGGTCGGTGCCTTGTCGACATATAAGCATACATTAGTCACTTCAGGAAAGCAGAATGCACTCATGCACGATTCATCAGCTATGGCTGCACCTTGTCTAGTAGGAACAGATGGTGCGGGTTATGTAGCTTTTGCCTAGGTGCTCCTTGAGGAAGGTACCGCATGCATTGTTTAGAATACATTAAAGTAATTTACAGGCAACGTTTCATCATTTTTTGTTGGTATAACGTTGAAATAACGTCAATGTTTTCAGAACGTTGTAGAAACATTAGTGCATAACGTTATCTGGTGATCAAAAATAGTGACATTAGCAACAATCGGGCAACGTTTCTGACATTTGTGGCCATTCAGATAACGTTCGTGACATTTTGCGTTACCTACTTGCGAACTGCAAGTGCAGTTGTCGCCGCAGTTGGCAGCGCTGGTTGTCACCAATCTTCGAAGCTACACGCAAGAATCGCGCACAGGAGCATGCGAGCGGCTATGCTAGAGACACAGCGAAGCGGGCGATCCAAAAACGCTGTTCGCCGTGGCTTTGGCGCAAAAGAAACAAGGTCTAGCGACGACCAGGGAGCAGCGCACGATCTGAGTGCAGTCGGCCTCAGCGCCCGTGGACGGCATCTCTGCGGTAACCTGGCGGCATTCGATACTGCACTTAAGCGGTGAGAATTTGTGTACTTTCACGATGAAGCTGAGGGCAGACCTTTTTTGACGCACGTACCATTTAAGTATCCACAAGCCGCAAATATGGTCCATGCTTCTAAGACGAGACGGGACTACAGTATGCTGCTGCGTCGTCATTCGGTACACGAAACGCACACGGTACACCCATTTAATCGGTACGGCATTGAATCGGACCAGCGCGCACTTTCAGCTGGACGCACATCGTTTAGGAAGTGTCAATGTGCAACGCGCACGCTTGTGTTATATCGTGTACGCATCGGTCGAGCCAGAATCTACGACGCAAAACATGAGCAAAGCAGCTCGCCACATGCAGTTCGGCAGCGCAGGTTGTCACCAATTTCCGCAGCTACACGCAAGAATCGCGCACAGGAACATGCGAGCAGGTATACGCTAGAGACGCAGCGAAGCAGGCGATTCCAAAATGCCGTCCGCCGTTGCTTCGATGCAAAAGAAACAAGGCATAGCGACGAGCAGGAAGCAGCGCACGACCGAAGTGCGTCGGCCGCAGTGCCCGCGGACGGCAACCTGGCGGCATCCGGTGTTACACTTAAGTGGTGTGAATTTGTGTACTTTCGCGATGAAGCTGTGGGCAAACCTTTTTTGACTCACGTTCCATTTAATAATCAACACGCCGCACAAATGGTCGATGCTGCAAAGACGAGACGGGACACGGGACTACAGTATGCTGCTGCGCCTTCGGTCGGTACATGAATGTTGATGCTGGCTATTTAATCGGTGCGGTGTTGAATCGGACCAGCTGGTGCTCTTTTTGCACTCCTGCACCGATGCCCACTTTCAGTTGGACGCCACCGCCTTTTCGGTTAACATCGCTAACCGAAGCGCCAAGCTCGGGTTCACGCATGCAGTGCATATGCATGCAGCACTCGAGCAGACGACTTTCGCGGCTATCGAAACTGTGTCCGGGACGTAGTAGTCGTTGCGGCTGCAGCCAATGGCAGCCTGTCGTGACCTATCACTCTTGAAACTTGTGACATAGGTAATCACGGCAGAATAGTTCAAAATCACTGCCTTTGTTGCAAGGAGTTGCTTTGGGGGAACGCTCGAAAGCATTCGTTCTACACATTCAAAACGTTTATCAATGACCTTTTTAGCCATTTTTACCCTCTTTAAAGGCAGAGACTGCATCACTGTTTTTTCGTGCCTTACGTGACCAGTACTGAACTTTGTGTCACAGTCATCACTTGGATGTTGATACTGAAAGAGCATGAGAGAAGAAATTCAATCAATTATTTAGTGTTCTGAAATGAGTACCCTGTGGTGATCCAGGTCTTGTGAATCGCGACAAAGGCAGCCAAAAATCTGCCTGGCTTACGACCATCCCACTCTCTGCCAAGAATTACCTAGGGCACATATGAATGGTGCGGTGCACCTAAATAGAGTATAGAAGTATACCATTTTGCAAAAAACCATGATCATGCATGCACAGATCTAAGGCGACCATGACTGCTAGGAAAAAGCTCACGTGGATCATGCGAAAAGATTTCTGTGCAATATGTTTGATAAAGGGGCAGCTAGCAAGATAAAAGAACTTATAAAGAGAGTATGTACCAGTCGCAAAATAAAAGAAGGCGTCGGGAAAAAAACAACTGCAGCCCCGTTCCACGTTCTTGTGAACGAGAATAAGAAAATCAAGAATTGTGAATGCTGCAAAGTGTTTACGCAGATTGTGCCAGGCTTGTCCATTCATTGCGGAGAGGGCACTCATGCATCTTTTGCAGAATATGCATCCAGTTTTCTTGCGGATAAATTCCATGGCTTCTTGCACTGCGGCCGATGTGCCATATTTCTTGTGCCGATTTCTTGGTAATGTTTTGGTTTGTAATGTTTAACGTCCCAAAGCGACTCAGGCTATGAGAGACGCCGTAGTGGAGGACTGCGGAAATTTCGACCACCTGGGGTTCTTTACCGTGCACTGAATCGCAGAGCACACGGGCGCCTTGCTTTTCGCCTCCATCGAAGAGCGGCCACCGAGGCCGGGATTCAATCCCGCGTACTTGGGAACAGTAGTCGGGCGCCGTCACCACTGCGCCACCCCGGCGGGGTGATCTCTTGGTAATGAATTCGCAATAATTGTAATGTAAATTATGAATTCCTTAACACGGATCAATGGTGAAATCCAACTGTTCCTGAGCCAGTGTAGCTATGGTAATGTATTATCAGCCCACTTTACCAGGCTACTGGGTTTGTTTTGAAAAAAATATCACCTTTACAACATGGCATGATTCACTCGGGTAGGTGACTATATTGCCGCGAATCATTCGAATCTTTGTTCTTTTTAGACAGCCGCTGGTATGCGGCCTTATCACTCAACCTAGCGCGCGTATCGATTATGTGATGTTTGTTATTCATGCCTGTTGTCTTGAGATGATGCAGTAATATTTTGTTGTGCAAGATGCGCCAAGATGTTTCTCGAAGATTCCGACCACTCACGTGTGCTTCTGCAATGTTCCAGGTTGTGCTAGTCACCGCGAACGGCTTTATCTTCAGGTTTCTTTGCAGCCTTTAAATTCTGCATTGACGGGTGCGATGGGCATTATTAGTTCGACGATCGACGAGCACGTTTGTTGTTACCACCGTCGCCGAGTCGCTTCATTCTTTACGGGTGCAAGTGAGTCCAATAAAGAGTTAATTTCAGCACTATCACTCCTGTGTCTTCTTGTAGTGTCTACAGCCTTGTCACCACTACGTGACATCTGGTGGAGGTGCTGCCCTTAATCTTTCAAGTGAAGATATCAACTTTGTTCCTGTCGCCCTAGGGGACCAGCCTACAGGTCACTGAGCCAGCCGCCGACATCAAGGGCTCCAACCCGAACACGGTCTGCTGCCTGATCCCGTTTGACCCCGGACGGCATCAACTTTGGAAATGGCCTAATCAACAGCACAGGTTGTCTTCGTGCTGCCCCGGGAGCGCCCCATTTTCCAAGGACTGCTCACTAAAGATGCGGAAGACTGGACTGACCTTTTCGACCGTGTGGCAGAATTCAACGGCTGGAACGACGCTACGAAACTCAGGCAAGTCTACTTTGATTTTCAAGGACATGCCCGAGTTTGGTTCGAAAATCACGAGACTTCTTTGAAGGATTGGGAGATTTAAAAAAAATGTTTTTGACTGCGTTTGCAAGTATCGCTAGGAGGGAGCCCTGGCCCTCTTTCAACTAAGATCTAAACTCCCTAATGAGCCTGTCCTGGCTTACATTGAGGAAATGAAGTGCCTCTTTCGCTGCGCCGACCCTAACATGACCAAAGGTTTGAAAGTGAAATTTATAATGCGAGGCGATAAAGTGTCTCTTTTTGCAGGGCTTGTCAAACATCCGCCACAAACCGTGGCGGAATTTGAAACTGAAACGTCGACCATCGAGAGAATGATGGACACCAGAATGCGCCACTACGATCAACCGCTCCAATCGGTCTAAGCAAGCCCCTAGAGCAGCGCATCTGCGAGCGGAGAAAGCCTTGGGAACCTCATCCGGGAGATCGTGCGAGAGGAGCTCCGCAAATTGCTGCCATCATCCCAACAACCGCAGGTGGCGACGCTCACGGACGTTATCATGAGGAAGTCCAGCAGACACTGAGCGTTCCTAAAGCAGCGGCTCCGATGGCCCCAGTGCAAGCGGCAGCGATGAAATATGCTGCCGCGCTACGTCGTCCTGCACTCCGTTGCGACCTTCCAACCTCTCGCCGCTACCGTCCTGTTCTCGAAAGCCGCCCCTCGGTCCCCGCCCGCCAAGCTTACGAATGACCTTCAAACCCCAGGAAGTGTGACACCTGGAGGACGGCAAACGATTGCCCACTCTGTTTCCATTGCGGGGAGGCCGGCCACATCCTACTCCATTTCCCGTACAGATGCACGCGCATAGCAGAGTCACCAAGCCGTCGGTACCGCTCTTCATCGCCGTACGGCACTTGATTTGCATAGCCAGGCCGCAACTATGATGACAATGTGCGATTAAGGTCCGCTATTCCCCATAGGGTAAACTAAAGGCAGAACCTTTGGAGGTGACGTTGCTCAATGGCTAAAAAAGGAAGATCCTCCGCTGCCGACGACGACTGATGACGACACAGCCGTTTCACCACCGCTCCATACAACATAGACGACAACACGACCAGAGTGCAAGCCGACACTGCCGCCCAGAAGTAACAACGGCAAGCCCTGGCCGTGACCTGAATAAATGATGGAGCCGAGATCTAACCCTGAGGCCCACGTGCAATGCGAGGACACGAACAAGCGACCTTGAAGTTGCTGTCAGTGAAAGTACGGTAACCCCCTTGGTTGACACCAGAGCCTCATATTCCGTTATCAGTGGAACGTTCGCCACCCAGCTCAAGAAAGTGGCAACCATTTGGGATGGCCTGCTAATCCGCACCGCTGGTGGTAACTATATTGCGCCGTACAGGCGATGCACCGCAAGAGTGACAGTGAATGGACGCACTTACCCTACGAGCTTCTTAGTCTTGCAGCAGTGCTCCCGTAATGTGATTTGAGTATGGACTTTCTGAATGCCCATCGGGCGATCATCGACCACCTCCGCTCAAAGCTCATTAAGTTCTCCACGGACCTTCCACGACTACTTCGACGCAACACGTCGCTCTAAACGTCCTAGACGAAGTATTGAGTATTCCGCCCCAATCAAGCATCGCTGTCTTCGTGGTTACCAGCGACATCGAAACTGCTGAAGGTGTCGTCGAAGGAAACACCCAGTTGCTTTTGGAATGAGGACTAGGAGTCGCAAGAGGCATCGCCCGTTTCCGTCATGGACAAGCTCAAGTGCTCGTCACAAACATCACCGAAGAATACCGGCACCTGAACAAGGGCATGACGTTTGCTTTCCTTGACAAGCTAGCGGACACCCGAGAAGTCTTCGCTGTCCCCAGCCGACTTGAAGACGATGCACCAAACCGAGCCAAGCAGCCCGTTTTCGACATCAACCCAGCGCTCCCCCGAGACAGAGAGACCAAATTCGCACTCTTCTTGAAAGCTACAGCGAGTGCTTTTCTTCAGCGTCGAAGGTGCGGCAAACTCCTTTGGCAAAGCATGGCATCATCACAGACGAACATGCTCGACCACTATGTCAAAGCCCCTACCGTATATCGCCACGAGGATGCCAGGCCATACGACATGAAGTTGAGGAAATGCTGCGTGATGACGCGATCCAGCCATCGAACAACCCCTGGGCGGCACCAGGCATTTTGGTGAAGACCGCGCACTACGCCTCTGCGTTGATTACCGCTGCTTGAATAGCTTAACGAAGAAGGATGTCTACCCCCTCCCCCGAATCGATGACACACTGTAACGCTAAGTACTTTTCGTTGATGAACCTAAAGAGCGGGCAGTGGCAGATTGAGGCCGATGAAAGGGACCGTGAGAAGACCACGTTTATTATGCCAGACGGCCTCTTCGAGTTCAGTGTAATGTCATTTGGCCTCTGCTCTGCATCAGCGACATCCCAGCATGTAATGAATACCGTGTTGGCTGGCTTGAAGTGGCAAATTTGTCTACTGTAATTAGACGACGTTGTCGTCTTCTTTTCGAACTTTGAAGAGCATCTGAGAAAGCTTCGAACAGTACTTGACGCAATAAAGTCTTCGGGTTTAACGTTAGGAGCAGAGAAGTGTCACTTCGCCTACGAAGAGATGTTGTTTCTGGGTCATATCGTCAGCAAGGCGGGAGTTCACCCCACCCACTGAAAACAGCTCCGATCGCACAGTTTCCACAGCCCGGTGACAAGAAAGCTGTGCGTCGATTGTTCGGACTGTGCGCGTATTACGGTCGATTTGGCAAGAACTTTTTGTGCCTTGCCAAACCTTTGCACAGCTTACAAAGGCAGACGTGCCATTTAAATGGAAAGCACCGCAAGCAGAAGTCTTCGAGGAACTTAAGCGCTGCCTACAGTCCCCTCCTGGGTTAGGCCACTTTGATGAGAACATCGAGAAAGATACATACCGACGCGAGAAGTCTAGGCCTAAGCGCCGTTCTCATTCAGAAGAATGGCGGATAGGAGAACGTAATCACCTACGCTAGCAGGTCCCTCTCGAAAGCCAAATTCAATTACTCAGCGACCGAGGAGTGTCTCGCGATCATCTGGGTCACTTCAATGATTAGCCCGTACTTATACGGCCGACCGTCCAAGGTGGTAAGCGATCACCACACGCTGTGCTGGCTGGCAAATTTGAAAGACCGTTCCGGCCACCTTGCCCGATGGAGCCTACGTCTTCAAGAATTTGACATCACAGTTGTCTACAAGTCAGGCTGCAAGCACTCCGATGCCGACTGTTATGAGCCCTGTTGATGCGCCGGTTATTTGGGACCGGTAAGAGCCAGCAGTTTCGTAGAACGATTATACCCTGATATGAAAGCGCTAGCCGATTACTTAAAAGACCGCTTCCCCTCCTGATGTGTTCAGGTGTCATTTATTATTTTTCGCGTTAAGCTATGGCCTCCTCGTGAAGAACTACGCACCCAATAGGACCGCGCAGCTTCTTGTTGTGCCTAAAAGCCTCCGGCAGGAAATTCTGCAGGTGTTGCACGATGGAGCCCACAGCATGTCATCTCGGGTTTGCACGCACGTTGCATCGAATCGAGGAGAAGTACTACTTGCCGCAACTGCCTGCAGAAGTTGCCCACTTGGTGAAGACGTGTCGTGAGTGCCAACGACACAAGACGCTTCAAAGTTCTGCCCGTACATATACGGCCGACCATTCAAGGTGGTAAGCGATCACCACGCGCTCTGCTGGCTGGCAAATTCGAAGGACCCCTCCGGCCGGCTTGCTCGATGGAGCCTACGTCTTCAAGAATTCGACATCACAGTCGTCTACAAGTCAAACCGCACGAGCCCCCGTTGATGCGCCGGCGAACGAAGACAAAGACGCCTTTTCGGGACTGGTAAGCGCCAGCAATTTTTTTTATGCAAGTATACTTCAAAAATTTTTTTTGCCACCCAATTCTTGGCCGATCCCCCTCTGCGGGTATGTGCCATATGTTATTTGGACAAAAACAGTTCTGCAGAACAGCGATCAGATCCTGAGCTGAAAGCGATAGCCGATTACTTAGAAGAAAAGACCGCTTCCTTTCCTGCTGTGTTCAGGCGATATCATCGTTCGCGTTAAGCAATGACATCCTCGTTAAGAACTTCGCACCCAACAGGACCGCGCATTTCTTGTTGTGCCTAAAAACCTCCGGCAGAAAATTCTACAGGCGTTGCACGATGAGCCCACAGCAGGCAATCTCGGGATTGCACGCACCTTGCGTCGAATTCAGGAGAAATACTACCAGCCGCGACTGCCTGCCAATGTTGCCCACTACGTGAAGACATGCTGTGAGTGCCAACGATGCAAGACTCCGCTGATCAGACCAGCAGGACTACTGAAACCGATTCCGCCCCAACCCTGCCCTTTCAACAAATTGGGATGGATCTCCTCGGCACCTTTTCATCATCTATGGTTAACAAGTGGATCATCATGGCCACCGATTACCTTACCCGTTACGCCAAAGCAAAAGCACTATGCAATGGTACCGCGGTAGAAGTCGCCAAAGTTTTTGTCGAACAAGTTCTCTTGCGACACGACGCCCCAGAATTGCTCATCACGGACAGCGGAACGGCTTTACGGCCGAGTTGACACAAGCTATCTTGAAATACAGCCATACGAGCCATCGACGAACAACTACGAACCATCAACAGACCAATGCACTTACGGAGCGCCTGAACAAAATGATCGCGGACATGGTCGCCATGTACGTCGACGCTAAATGTAAGACCTGGGACGCCACCTTACCATACGTGATTTACGCATATAACATGGCCATCCATGTGACAGAGTGACACCGTTCATGCTTGTGTACGGCAGGGAGCCCACAATGATGTTCGATGAGATGTTGCCACACGTGACAGCAGACAACCCCGACATCGCCGCCTACCTGCAGCGTGCAGAGGAAGTCCGACGACTCGCCCGGCTGTGCATCAAAGTCCAGCAACATACGGACACCCGGCCGTACAACTTTTTTTTCCGACGACGCGACGCAGAGTACAGACCGGGAGACCAAGTGTGGGGTGTGGGTTTGGATGCCGATACGCCGCCGCGGACTGAGTGAAAAGCTCTTGTGGCGTTACATCGGTCCACACGAAGTCCTTCGGCGCATCGGACCGCTTAATTATGAAGTCATCCCTGATGGCAGGACCACGTCTCAGCTGCGCAGGAGGGGCCCAGAAATCGTCCATGTTGTGCGCCTAAAGCCTTATTACGCGCGCTAAAGGCCCTAGCTATTTTAATTTCTTGTATTTTGTTTACTTTTTTATGTTTGTTGCGTAAGCATAGATGCGATGCCTTTTTGAGGGAGAGCAATGCCGCAAATCATTAGAATCTGTTCTTTTTAGACAGGCGATGCCTTTTTGAAGGGGAGCAATGCCGCAAATCATTCGAATCTTTGTTCTTTTTAGACAGCCGCTGGCGCACGGCCCTATCACTGTGAATCTAGCTCGCGTATCGATTATGTGTTTTTTTCTATTCATGCCTGTTGTCCCGAGATGATGCTGTATTATTTGTCGCGCAAGATGCTCCGAGATGTTACTCGAAGATTCCGACCACTCGCGTGTGTTTCTGCAACGTTCCAGGTTGTGCTAGTCACCGTTTGCAGCTTTATCTCGATGTTTCTTTGGCGCCTTTAAATTGAGCCTTGACGGGTGCGACGAGCATTCTTAGTTCGAAGCACGTTTGTTACTGTCGCCACCGCCGAGTTGCTTAGTTCTTTTGCGAGTGCAAGTCAGCCCAATAAAGAGGTAATTCCTGTAATATCACTCCTGGGTCCTGTTTTGGCGTCTACGGCCTTGTAAACACTACGTGACACTATTTCCACGGGACGCAATGCACAAACCTACATTCCCTGAGGCAGCATATTAAGGTGCCGTTGCTTGCTGGTGTGCCAAGCTCTTTCACAGCATGTTTAAAAAAATTCTTCAACGGTACTAACCTGGTGCCACTGAAATTGCTCAACACAAAAGAGTGGTAAACCCTTGGCCGATGGAGAAAGTCTCACCATGAGTAGTTAAAGGACTCCGCGGGTGACACCAGTGCACTCTTTCAGAAGCAACAATATATTTTCTATCATGCAAGGCTGGCCTGCCAGAGCAGTTTGACTTCATATTACACTTTGGTTTGCTTTCAACAAACTCTGCTCACAGTATACGACAGCAGATACCTCTCAGGCACCCACAAAGTTTGGTTTCTTAATCCTTTCAGTGTTATTGGGATACCGGCCCATTCTCTACTCCCGTTCAAAAATGCACGCTGGTACTGAAAGTTAGCAAGCCGAGGAAGATGCCACCATCCGTAGCCTCTTTCCCAAAGTGTGTATTATTCTTTCGCACTGACTGTAAGTTGAAGGACGCAGATGCTATAGAGCACCACCACGGGCAGATTTAAATAGAGGAGGGGGATGGCACGGATTCTGATGAAGCCAAAATTTTACAGAGCACCATGACTAATGGCCATTTTTTGACTACCGGCAAAGTCCAAAAGACACGTGGTCCAAATGGGACTGCTCCCCACCACTTCTTCTTTCTAGCCAACTTTCCCTTCCAAGAGCGATCCACAAAATTGTGCCCCTGGGAGCCATGGCAACCACCCCCTTCCCTCCCAGCGACATGGTTACTAGCTCTACACGTAACACTTTCGAAAGGAGTGGAAGCTTTTCTGTATGCAAACGCTCCTGCGCTTAAAACTTACTTCAAACATTCACGACGGTGGTTCTTCCTCCTAACGTGTACTTGCATAAGTAATTTTTTTATCATTCTCTCAACATGCACACAACGCCCCATAAAGTTCATGGAGCACGCGCTGCTGCCTCTTCGCAGTCTTGCTCATAACTACCAGTGGGAAGTGAACAAAGGCCACTACATTATTGCCCTTTCATGTTACTCTCGCAATATCTCATTTTTATTTTCCAGATCACTGACAGTGCTCCCTCATGAAAAAACCCAACATTAAAAGGGCTAAGCCTGTCACAGTGTCTATCTCCAAGGGTCAAGAAGTTCATAATGCAAGGGGCACAACAGTACAACCAGTTACAATTAGAATCATCTAGGTCTTCTGCAATGTGTTTAGGGGTAGCAGCAGCGCATAATGAATAGGTTTCAACACCACTGCTAGCGAGCAATATCTACTAGTTAAACCATCTAATGCACATTTGACATTATTTTGTTAATTAGCGAACACATTTATTGACATCATAAGCCCTTGAAAGGCCTTCCCACGAGCGAAGAAAGAAAGAAATGCAAAACAAATGTGCACTCGTAGAGAATGCATCAATGAACAAAAACATCTTGACACCTAAAAATAAATATGCTCGTAGACAAGAAGAAAACAATTAAGCTTAATTAGGCATAAAGCTGAAAGCACCCATGCCAGGTGTTCCCAACTAGACTCCAACTGATTTGCCAAATGGTGGTACGAGACTAAAATGCGAAGGACCAAGAGTTGCGGGTTTGAATGGTCCTGCAGAGCCACACTTACGGCCATGGAAGTGACGGATGATTTGGAGAACAGACGTTCTGCTTCCTTGAATTTGCGGTTCCGCTTGTCCGCCTTGCTATTTGAGTTCCTGTGAAACGCAAATCCAATGCACATGAGGACAGCACCAATTGCAGGGCTTGCTCACGTGACAGTGAAGCCCCTCACAGCGGCAACAAGAATTAGGGTGGGCGAATAAAAAAAGAAGGAAAAAATAATTGTGCCCGGCCCGCACCGCATAAAGCACAACGAGGAAATTGTTGTGACGAACGTTTGACCCGCTCAATATTGAGGCTTAATCACAATACATGATTTTCAGACAAAATACGGAATGGCATCGGCCTCACCTGAGCACTGCAAAGAGATTCCACTCAACAAATTGAGCTTCTCTTGGGAATGACGATTGCACCAGATGAGCAGTTTCATTACTTTTAGATGTACAGGCCAAGTATAGGAAAGGTGTCAACAATCAAATCCAGTGAATGTGGAATTCTCTCCGCATTAGAGCCCTTTAGAAAATGATTTTTTTATGTATTTTCAAGTTGGCTTTGCCATCGTTCCCCCTCATTAACCAGGAGGCAAAACTTGCCAGGCATATAGTCAGGTGAATTACAAATCAAAGGCCACTGAAAATATTGTGCCAAGCCATTGCCAGCCAACAGTCATTGATAGATCTGAATTAAAATGTCCAACAAATTGACAACCAGCTTAGTCGATGTGTGTGTCACACTTCTATTAATAAAAATTTGCAAGAATATCTAGCAAACTAAGCGCGATTCCTTGATTTCATGACAGGTTTAAAGCAAAGGAAAAGGCAACATGTTTCTCATCATAAGGCAGTGGCTTTGACAAAGACTTATCTTTCCTATGACCAGATGCATATCGCATGAAAACTGAACATACACAAGATATCTTCTATAAAACTAAAATTGTTAGATATGAACGTTTTGTCAAAAATATTACTGCGTATACTCCAAACACAAATAATGAAGAACATGGTTTCCTTGCTGAAAACAAACATCCATATTATGGTTTTGAAACAACAAAATTAGTACTGGGAATTAATATAAATGGTCTCAAATGCAAAAAAAAAAATAAATACCATAAAGTGCAAGTGCAGCTACTTCTGCTATACAACTCGGTAATACCTGCCTTTTTGTTATAACAAGGAACACCAAGCTGCTTTGTGACATACAGTGATGCTCCTTATCACTTCCCAAATGAGCTCGAAACAATTCTGCCGGCACGGACGATGGCATTGCAAAAGCTACAAGAAGCTCTTGCTATTGTGTACCTCGTAAATTGCATAGGTTAATATGGGACTTTTCTGTGCATACTCTGTGTGTTGTGTAAATGAACTTTTTCTTGAACGACTGTTTACCATGTGATCAGCTGGCAACATTAAATGCTATGCAACATATGTGGAAGCAAGGCTTTTACAGACACATACTAAACTTCTTTTGCCTTGCCAGGCAATGCCCTTTCAACAAGGCTGTTCGGTGGGTTCTCGGCAAAAGAGAAGCCGACATAATTACAAAAGAAATCATGTGAAGCCTCCATGCACCTGACTGCAAGACATATGTTGGCAGAACTCAGAGTGCTCACTCAGGCTAACTCACAAGATTTCAGTTAACCTACGGGATCCCACAACTTAAGCTCACTGAACTCCAAAACTCATTTAGACTCATAACTAACTCCAACTTATGACTCTTCTGGCGTCAACCACTCGTTGCGACTCGCGATTCATCTGGGCTGACTCACTCATTTTGACTCACAATGCCTCTGGACTCATTCGTTTTGGTTCACGAGTCATCTTGGCTGACTCATTGATCTGAACTTATGACTCATCTAGGCAAGCTCACTCATCGCGGCTCACAACACATTTGAACTCGCTCGTTTCGACTCGCGAATGATTTGAGCTCACTAACCGCGCTTAGCAGTTCCTTTGGCACAAGTGGCCTGACCAAGGCACTTGTGTTAAAGGGGTCATGACAGCTAACATTTGAGCATAAACTGATTATTGCATTTCAATCCACACACATTAAATAGTAGATAGTCTTAAAATTAATTTTTATTAATATCGAAATCAGCTTTCTGGTCTGGCAACAATTAGCCACTGACGTCACAACGAGATCTCAGGCTGCGCTCTTGGATGCACGCTGTGGGCGGTGGTCACAGAGTTTTTTTTTTCTTCAGCAAAAATATTTTATTTGCATATTCTTTTTTCTTTTACAAACCTTCACTATAATCTGCGACCTTAGTGACCCTCGGACTTATTATTTAGCCATAAATCAGAAGCATATTATTTTTACGTTATTACATTATGAGAGTTAGCTTATTTAGCAACAAAACGTTCCCGCATATAAAAAGGCGCATATCCAACGTTTCCTCCCGCTGTGTGCAGCAAATGGGGGGATGGGTTAGTGCTGTCTTGCTGAGCTATTGACCGTCGCTCTTTCGGTCCAAAACTAAGAGGAAACCCCAGACAAGCATCCGTTGACGCGAGAGCATATCTTACGACATTAGAGAAGCACACAAAACTTTCGAACGAAGCAGTACGCATTGACATGCTGGTATATGTGCGTGTTAGTCAAACTAAATTATTTCTGGCTGGTAAAGAATTTTGTTTGCAAAACTATGTGCAGTGTGGCCACGGCCAGCGCACGACAGCATACGTCGCCACCGCTGTTTCAGTCCTGTCATCGCAAAACCCACCGCGATGCGAATGCGCAAAAAAAATGCCGACGATTATGTTACTTTCTAATGCGAAATTTAAGCACAGCTCATCAGCTGTTTCACCTTTTTGGTAGATTGAGGCAAAGGTTTCAAGCAAGACACGTACAATTACAGACAATGTTTTTAATTTTTCACACGTATTCCTTCAAGAAATACTCCACTAACAGTTCTTGGCTGTCATGAAAGAAGCTTTGTGGTCAGAGAAATGAAGAGCGACTGAGTTATCGGGAAGTTGCGGGAGGCAGAGCGTGGGCCCATAGGAACATTGCGCGACGAACAGATAGCAGCGACTGACTGATGCCACTGACGCCGCTAGCGAGTGAAGAGAACGTGACTGCGTTTTGGCTTGGGATGCACGCACCGTGATCCACTGATAGCGAGCAGGCGTTTCGGTAACCGGAGAGCCCCCTCACCGCCACGCAGGAAAAGGGGGAAGGGGGGTATAAGCCGCGGCAAACGGGGGAGCGCGCGCAGCAATCAGATAATACGCGCGGTCGGCGCCAGGCAGGAAAAGGGGCTGAGCTGGAGGGGCTGAAAGAGGGGCGGAACTGGTTAAGAGGCCGACGCCAACACCGGCGGCGACGCCGACGCGAAACCCAGGAACGGTCGCCAAAGAGCTGCGCTCTAAAAAAAATTGCCCGCATCAAACAAGAGCTTCCCATCTGCCGCCATCTCCGCGTCTCGCCTCCTCCGCAGCCACGCACGCGTCTGCGACCGACTCCCGAGCCAAATTCCGTCTCGTGAGTACTTCAACATAATCACAGTAAACATACATCATTTAGTATGTAATTTGTGAGCCCTAAACTCCCGCAGGAATGCACGGATTCGCAGATTACGCCCCCAGTGTGTTTGTTTAATCACCAGCGGCGCCAACATGTCTACCGGCTAGCGCTTGCCAGGCAGTCACATAGACGCTTCCCGCTCAATGTGCACGCGCTTTGTGATGTAAGCAGACATAGATTTTAGGTCACTACTGCCAGAACTATACTCCTTGCCGCATGCAACCGCTAAGGCTTGTGAATGCGTGCTCCGTAATCGCCGGAACTGTAGGCCTGAACCCCGCATACTCGCGCTAGGCCTACTCGTCGCGAAACGGGCCGGTAGTTCGGCATCGACTAACTTTTCTGACCAAGGTCATTGCTGATGAGAAAGAAGAAAATATAAAGTGCAGCCGCTTGTTTTCCTTTTTCTAGAGTTAAGCTACAGAAAAGCATGGCCGTTCAAGCCGTTAACTCATCGGCTGTCAAGTTCTCACTCGGCATCCGATCGCGGTCCGACCAAAACAGATCGGGCGACCGTCCGCTGATCAGTTTCGTCGCCGTCGCGGGGCCGAAAACCCCACACTACGGTGATAGGTGACCGTTGGTCGTGCTGGCGTCGTTTCCGGTGTAATGCGACAGATCGTGCGTCGATAAGCTATGGAACCTAACCGTGCAGCTCACTGTGACCATGCCTTATGCTGAAGAAAACATGCCTTACTCTACATTGCTTTCGTACGGTAACACATCGTTATCGAGGTCGAGGCGCTCACTCATGAGTCGACTCACTCGGGCTTACAGTCTGGACTCACATTCAGATCATGATCCGAGTCGTGAGTCCGGACTCACATTTAGATAATAATCTGAGTCATGAGTGAATCCTGACTCGCATTCAGATTATGATCTGAGTTTTGCCGAGTCTGACCTAGAAAGTTCCTATGAAATCAAATGAATTCTTGCTCAGAGTTTGTTTATTTCTGAGATACTATGGGTTAGTGTCCGTACGCCACAAACATCTCAAACACTATGCATTCCCGGAAAATAAAAGTAATCTGAATAAATTAGAAGTAAAAGATTTAAAACATGAATATGAAACCAGGCTTTTTTTTATTGGTGAGTTTGTTCCCTAATTAGATTTCAAAGCCTCCTTACCGCTCACAAATGCACACGAACGATGTTGATTCAGTGTATCAAGCTCACCGACCTTGTGATGTTCACGTTCGATTGTAGATCCCCAGGTGGTCGAAATTACTTCGTAGCCCTTTCTCTCTTTCCGCTTTCAATCCCATGGTCCTTCCCTTACGGCACGGTTCAGGTGTCCGCAGAAACAAGTGTGACAGATACTGCGCCTTTCCCTTCCTGTGAGCCTTTAAAGGCCTCCAAATGCGCACCTCAGTGTTTGAGAGAGACTGATCTGGGGCCGGATAGCTTCAATTTAGCTTATAGTGCTCGGCAATTTCATGATATGTTATGATGCAAACTTTCATTCACTTGCAATCAGGCTGTTCCGCATCAGCTCGGTGGTAGAAAGCTCGGGCGATCTCGTGTGCAAAAAATCATGATCTGAAGTGATGGAGTGAGTAATGGGCACAAGTCGCTAATTAGATCCTAGCGGGCTCGAATTGCCTGTGTAATTCTAATAATGAATAAGCTTCTTGGCGAGCTGATGATGTAGAGCAATTTCGTTGTTTCTGTTACGCAATTATTTTGATTGTGGCGATTAATGCAGGTTAGTCAAACATTTGTTCTCGTCGTGTTGTATTGCGGTGGATATATAGTTCTTCCTTTGCTGTTCATTTATTTCGGAATATCTCGCAAATGAATTCGCGGGTTAGCTGCTAATTGGTGCATAGCGATGCGAACGAGCCAGGCTAGTCGTGTATAGCTAATATTATCAGGCTAAGTTCGAAGAGACCATTGTGTAACCACATTTTTAATGTTCTTATTGCGAAAAGTCACAGGCTCCCCACCACAGACCAAGAATCTTGTCCGATATTTCTTTTTGTGTGCCATTGCTCTAATTGGGTAGGCTGTTTGAGGAGGTCACAGATACGTGGCTACGTACGTGGGTAATTTAAACGGATTCCGGTATAGCTAAAATTTTGCTTCGGTCGATGTGGTTCAAAACCTGTCCAACATAATTTGCCTACAGTGACCACGATGGTGACCTCCAGGGCCGCTTTATATTTTGCCCAGCTATCGCCGAAATTTGACCTCGACTGATTTGGGCAAAAATATGTCCAATTTAATATGACTATGCCGAACAAGATGGTGACCTCCAAAATTGACCGGGCCCACTCTCAAATTTGGTCCCCTCACACCAGTAGAGGCACAAGAAATTCATGACTATATGGACTGGGCTTCTAAGCTCCTACGGGACGTATCCCTTAGCGAAAAATTGGCTCCGGCAGAACATATTGGCGATCCAGTTGACAGCAGACTACTCCACCTCTGGGAGGCCTATCAGAATTTAGAGAAACGATGGCTCAGGCAAAAACATAATCGCAAATTAAAACAAAAAATGGCGCAAACGCTCCAGCTTATCACCGAACACGCGGCCGAGCTCTCGTCACAGCAATGGAATCAGTTATATAACCAATTAGACGGCACTCTACACATGACTCGTGGTCCCTCCTCCGCTATATGCTAAACCCATGTTCCTCACGGTCAGAAAATAATAAACAAATCACCAAACTACTGCATGAGGCGGAGAAACAGGGGCAAGACATTGAAGCAGCTCTTAAAGCCACATACTTCCCCGACCTAAAGCAGGAACCATTACCGGCTTACAAAGGAACCCCCAATTCAGACTTGGGCGCTCCCATCACAGAGGCGGAGGTATGGGCTGCCCTGGGTAGGCTCCGCACCACGTCCGCACCAGGTCTTGATGGAGTAACTAACAAAGCGCTACGAAATTTAGACGCCAAATCATTAGCCTCTCTCACTAGGTACATGAATCAACACTGGGACCAGGGCACGCTGCCCCCGGAATGGAAATCAGCCAAGGTAACTTTCATACCAAAACCTGACAAACCTTTAGACCTTAAGAATCTGAGACCAATCTCTCTCACCTCCTGCACAGGTAAAGTCATGGAGCCCGTAATCCTAAATCGACTTAACCGATACATGGAGCAAAACCAGCTCTTCCCCACCACCATGCTTGGCTTCCGCGCGGGCCTGTCAACTCAAGACGTCATGTTAAAACTTAAGGAGGATGTGCTCAGTCCCATTTTCCCTCACATCACCAGAGCTATCCTTGCATTGGACCTGACGAAGGCCTTTGATAATGTTGCCCACTCCACTTTACAATCACTGAGCGACCTAAATGTGAGCTCTCGCACGCATGACTATGTTGCTGCCTTTCTCAGCAGCCGATCCGTCTGCCTACAATTAGGCACAGTAAAAACTTGCCCTTTCACGCTAGGCAGTAAGAGAACGACCCAGGGAACAGTTTTGTCGCCATTTCTTTTTAACATTACTCTTATCCCGTTAGCGAGGGATCTTGACAAAATTCCTTCCATCTACCACTCCTTGTATGCGGATGACATCACCATCTGGGTCAATACCGGCAACCATGGCGAAATAGAATCCAAACTTCAGCTGGCCGCTGACACTGTCGCTACGCATGCAAGCAGCATTGGTCTAAGCTGCTCGGCAGCTAGATCTGAGCTCATAGTCATGGACCTAAAAGAACGGAACCCCCCTAATATTCAAGTCACATTAAACGACACCCCCATCCGGAGGGTCAATAGAATCAAAATTTTAGGTCTCAGTATTTCTGACAACGGCTCCCACGCCGAGACCATAAAATTAATTCGTGCTGCCATTTTGAATACAGCCTCACTAATTAAGCGTATCGCCAATCGCCATTGCGGCATGAGGGAAGCAGACACACGTCACCTCATTCAAGCATTTTGCCTATGCAGGATCACCTACTCCATCCCTTACCTCTACCTCACACCCACGGAGACCGAGCAACTGAACAGACTTATCTGCACAGCTTACAAAAGCGCTCTCCTCCTCCCTAAATCAACGCCTACTGAAAAACTACTTCAACTAGGGGTTCACAACACCTTGGGAGAGCTGGTAGAAGCTCACCTCATTAGTCAGTACCACAGACTCTCACATACCGAAACCGGCCAAATTCTTCTGCCCCGAATTGGGATAAACCCACCCGGTCATACCTCGGCCACGCGCAATCCTTCCACCGCTGTTAGCAACAATCTTTACATTCCGCCTCTTCCCAAAAATACCCACCCGGAGCATAATTGTGAGAGACGGAAAGCTAGAGCCAAGGCTTTGCACAAGCACTGCCCTCCTGGCGCTCCGGCAGTTTACGTAGACGCGGCCGAATATTCAAACCGACCAGCTTTCGCATTAGCCATCGTGGATGGATTCCACAACACGATAGTCAATGCGTCCATTCCAAATTTGCAGGATTCCCTGCAAGCTGAAGAAGCAGCAATTGCCCTAGCAATCACACACTCCTCTGCTGAGTATATCTTCTCAGACTCTAAAACAGCAATTAGTAATTATGCCCATCGCAAAATCCACTCCCCGGCCGCAAACATTCTGGCATCATCCCCTCCACCGAATCACCTCATCACCCTCCTCTGGGTCCCTGCGCACAGCGAACACCCAGGCAACACGGCCGCTCACTCCCAAGCCGCTCACTCGTCAACCGGGCTGAGAGCGACCTGGTGCCTTCGTCTCGCAGTGCCAGAGATCGGCTTCTTAACTACCACAACCTCACCGTATTTTATAGAAATTCCCGCCGTCTGTACCCTCCTCCGCATAAATCTCTTCTCAAAAGCGACCAGGCTTTCTGGCGCAGACTTCAGACGGCCACAGTCATGACCCCTTTCCTTCTCTCTATTATAAACTGTGGCGAAACCTCTCCTCACTGCCACTTGTGTCCTAGCACCAGAGCCGACTTTACTCACGTCTTCCTGAACTGCCCGAACAAACCCAAGCCCCCGTGGCAAGGGCCAAGACATCAGGAGAGATGGGAGGCTGCTCTGCGCAGCTCGCTGCCGGTGGTACAGCTTCTGACAGTGAGCTGGGCCCAAGGGGTCGCCGAAGCTCAAAAGTGCCCGGCCATCTAGAGCGGCCTGAGGGCCCATCGTCGTCCTGCTCCCTCACTTCCCTTTACCCCCCCCCCCCCTCACTTGGTTCTTTTTTGAATCGTTAAAGTTGCTACCTACCTACTTTGACCTGAACTGATTTCAGACCAAAGTGAACAGACAACACAATTCGATTACGGCGAACACGATGGTGACCTCCAAATTTTGGTTTGGGTCACACACGGTTTACCAACCATCGAAATTTGATTTTGGCCAATTTACATCAAAAGCGATCAGTTCCTAATTACATTGACTATTCTCGACACTATGGTTACCTATAAATTTAGGCATGACCATTTCCAGAATTTGGCCCAGGCCGCCTTTGAAGTTTCATCTTTATAATTGGTATCCAACCATTATTGACTGTGCCCGACAAGGCGGCAACCACCAAATCGGCCGTAGCCATATAAAAAATTTCGCCCGTGCTATTGCTAAAAGACCAAGCTTTCGTACTGCAATCGGCTTAACAGAGATAATCCCTACCATATTTTTCCTTTTCCTGTATCCTTTATACTCATTCATTACTGAAGAACAGTCTAATCATGTAATGTTACACATTTTTTGTTCTATTTATTTCCTGTGTTTTTCTCTGTACTGCCTTCCGCCTGCTTATACAAGTTTTAGGACCGTCACTCGTTGCTTGTCGAGAGTGGAAATGAGTGAGTCTATGATGAGTGAGTCCCGATGAGTCGAAATGAGTCAGCTCAAATGGGTCGTGAGTTGAAATGAGTGAGTCCAGATGAGTCTGAGTTCAAAGTCGTGAGTCGAAGTGAGTGAGCGCAGATGAGTTGTGAGTCAAAAATTAGTGAGTCGAGATGAGTGAGTGCAGATGTCGCGAGTCAAAAATGAGTAAGTCGAGATGAGTGAGTGAGCCCTGATTAGTTATGAGTCTGAGTGAGCCCGAGTGAATCATCATGCGTGAGTTTGAATTCACGAGTGAGTGAGCCCGAGTGAGTTGCCAGTTTGCGTGAGTTCGAGTTCATGAGCGTGAGTGAGTCGAGGCCTTGTGGGTCTGAGAGAGTGAGCCCGCAGATGGACCTAATTTTTCTGAGTGAGCCTGAGTGAGGACATGCGATTTTGCCGACCTATGTATCGAGCACATCTGTATGAGGAACAACCACTGTGGCAATCGTCCACAAAAGAGAGAGACGTGACATTTGATATTGCAACCTGCATTGCAGACGATGCGCCGCTGTGTATACTCTGTGATGTCACACGAGCATTTCAAAATGGTGGTCGTTCTGGGTGGGAGGAGCTTCTCGATTCTAATTTTATCGCGTTTTTTTGTAATATGCGTCGCTCGCTAGGCACTCAAACTGCGTGTAGAATCACAGACGTGTATATTACTCGCAGAAGTATAAAACGGCAATACATTGACCGACCCTGTCATCGCCCCTATAAGATAGGAGGCTTTGTTTTTTGTACTTCAAACAGCTGATCGTTTTTCATACTGTAAGTTAAGTGTTGCTTGTGATTTTTAACTTTGTTATTATTAACAATTGAAGTTTAATATCGTTTTTCGGTGACCAAAAGCAGTTGCTGACAGATGGTGCCAAGCCACCACACCCTCAAGCATCCTTTATCTTTCTTTTAAGCATCTCGTTTCCTTGAGTTCCACCACTCGTCTCTGATCACGACATGAACAAGAGCCAGGAGTCGGTAATCACTCATGACTCGGATCATGAACTTCATTTAAGCGAGAGTGAGCACAAGGGAGTCCGCCTCTGGGTGATTCTGCCGGCCTATGATCCAAGATGATAATCATCATCATGTGACCATGTGGTAAATTTTTATTTAGCCATGTTTTTCTTGTCAGAATAAATCCAGTTGCTAATCTGTCCTTGTCTTGTGCCTGCATTTTCCTTCTTGTGCTTCTCACATGACAATGCATGTTTTTATCATAGTTACTTGAAAATGAGTGCCCTTCAATTGCATGTGAGTGTTTATTGCTAAGTACACACCTATCCTGCCAAAATAAAACAAATGGGCTAATGGTCCTTCTTGCCTTCGGCCACATTATGTAAAACTCAAATAGTAACAAGTTATGGTTAAGCTGTTTACATCTTTCCTCAATGGATGAAATAGGGATGGCTTGAGCTGTGCTAGCCTCCAGCTGTATAAAAAAAAAACAGCTATTCAGAAAGCACTAGCTTCAAAAAGCTATGCGCACTTTACAAGCGTGATCTGTAAACCATAGGTGCAAGCAAAGTATTGTGACTAAACGCATACAGTTTCAATCACAATGTTTGTTCTAAGGTTGCCAACTATCTTCAATGCTGAGGGACAACTGATCTTTGTGCGGAGAGCCACACGTTCTGGACACAAGCTGCCTTGCTCTCATGAGACTCACTTTTGCAACAATGCCCGTTGCAAGTCAACAGTCTTGTAAGGCCGCGGTGGCTCATTCTCTAATATTTCGGCGGGCGCGCCGCAGAAAGCGGCGATGGGAATTTCCACAAGCTTCGAGAAAGCCACGCGACCGATTACGTAATCTCGGCCACCGCACTGCGCCTCCTCGCCCTCGTCGTCATGGGCTGAGTTACGCGTGCATTCCCCCGCATGTACCCGGCCCTCCTTCTCGCTTCGCGCGGGAAGGCCGCGCGTGCTGACGAGTTTCGAAAAAAATTCCAGACCTCTCCAGAGGGCCGAGGGGGGGAGGCATAGCTTTGGCAGCGCTAAGTTGTTTTCCGTTCCTCCTCCGCGCCAGAAGCTTCTGCGCTGGCTATTTATGAGCGCGCCGCGCAGCCATCGATGGTTCTGGTTCCTGTGCTGAGGCTAGTCATCGACGAAAACAGCATAGCAGGCAGGCCCCGACTAGGAAGTAAAAAGAGCGATGCGCTCAGTTTGCAGTTAGTCTTTCGCCCAGTCTCTTTCGTAATGTCTGTAGTCTCACTGCCTCGTGTAAATAAGTTTTCTGTATCTTGTGTTTGTGTCGCGTATAAAGTTAATTTTCGTTTTGTTACTGCAAGTTCGTCGTCCTACGCCTCAATGTGTATTTGTGTGTGAACTGCACGTCGCCTGCCGAATCGAGGAGCACCTTGCAGAGGTGAGGAGGATTTGAAGAAGACGAAGAACCTGACGTTTACTGGCACAGTCGGCAGTACGATTCGACAAACTGCAGCACTCCGTAAGCCCTGCTCGTTACTCGAGCCGTCGCAAAGTTATCGGCGCTCACCGAAGTCTGCCGTCCGTTCAAGGTGGAAGAGCTTAGCTGCGTGCAAGGACCTAGGGATCCCAAGAGGAGACGGTCAGAGGCAGCGGCGAGTAGGAGTGCCCACCAGCGAGGAGCGGCGCGGCAAGGAGGGAGCAACCGTTGCTGAGGTGCTGAGATCTCCCGGTCGTTCAGGGTAGGAGCTTCATCGACGCGTGCAAGGACCCAGGGACCCCAAGCGGGGATGGTCAGAGGCAGCAATGATAGGAAGTGCCCACCAGTGAGGAGCGACGCGGCAAGGAGCAACCGTTGTCCAGGTGAGCGGGATTTCTTGCGTCCGTTGGTGTGCGTGGCTCAGGCAATTGGAGCGGGAGGTGCGCGGTGTCGACGTGTAGTTAGATTAGTCAACATGAACACGAGGAAGTCAGTGTTTTCCGGATGGACCATCGTGTCCGTTAGAGTCCCCGTAGCTGCACTGAGACGGAAGAATTGCTTAACAAAGCCGAACAGTAAGGACCTAGTGAAGCGTCGAGAGACAGAGGCGAAAGTAGAGACTGAATTAGAAATATGGAGATAGCAGCTAAGTTGGAAATCGCAAAGATCGAGGCGGAATTGAGAAAGTGCGAATTGGATGCTCAAAAGGTGATAGCGGAGGCAGAAGTCGAAAAGGCTCAAGCGGAGGTTAGATTATTACGAATGCCTCGTGATTTGCAAATTGAAGCAAGTAGAAGAAACTAAAAAGAACGCTTCGAAAGAGCAGCCCCTAACAGTACTCTCAAGCTGCGTGTCTGGTGACGCAGCAGCCTCTGCGTCGGACGCTGCCACGAGTACAGAGACGACCTTCGCCGGAGCGAGCGATGCTGTCGGCGTGCGCGGCGCGTTGCCGGCCAGCGAAGTAAACAACGCCACAACATCGGCTAAAGTATTCCCAATAGAAGTGCCCGCGTGCGCTCAGATTACCGAGGGCGTCAGCGTCCCATCAGGTGCACCGGAAGGCGCGTGGCAGCAGTAGACCGAACTCAAACCCGCTGTAGACGAGGTAATTGAAGAGCGTAAAGCTGCCGCGTGTTTACAAACTGATCCTGACGTGTTAAATGCAGCAAATGCGGGTGAAACAGCGACACCGGGCGCGTGCGCTTACCAATAACAGGGTGCCACAGTTGATTCAGTGACAGCGGTCGCGAGCGACGCGATCGTCGAGATCCGCGATCATACGTTGACCGCAGCAGAAGTCTCAGCAGCTATCGCAAACATCAAAGTCAGTACCGCAACAGTCGCTGAATTGGCCACCGTTTGCACTCGTGAACCCGAGACGCTCAGTAAAGCGATGAGTCTCCCATTCGAAGGCGAGCGGTTAGCATGCTGCATTTTTGCAGACTTATACAAGCCACCCGATGCGACGCCCCTCCCTAGCTCTAACGAGTGTCGAGATGAAATAAATCCTTCACTTGTGCCTGAGCAGCGTAGCGCTGGCGGGCGTGAGCGGTCCTGCTCGCCTGTGCATGAAAGTGCGCTCGCGAGCATGGAGTGACAAGCGAAGTGTGCAAAGAACACTTGCCGGACTTGGCCACATGTGATGCGTGCGGAACTCTAGGATCTGGGACCTATCGTGAAAGTTTTGCATGTTGTGTAGTGTCTGTACACAAGAAAAGTGCTTGTGAATTTTGTGTGACAGGAACTGCGACCTATCGCGAATGTCGTTTGTACCACCCAGGGACTGTGAGCAGAAAGTGTGCATGTAGACTGTGTTATAGCGGAAGGAAAGTCGCGGCCTTTTGTAATGTTCGGTTTGGCTGGGCAAAAAATCCCAGCAATCCTCTTATGGTGCGACGTGTAAGGCCGCGGTGGCCCATTCTCTAAGGTTTCGGCGCGCGCGCCGCAGAAAGCGGCGATGGAAATTTGCACAAGCTTCGAGAAAGCGACGCGACCGATTATGTAATCTCGGCCACCGCACTGCGCCTCCTCGCCCTCGTCGTCATGGGCTGAGTCACGCGTGCATTCCCCCACACGGACCCGGCCCTCCTCCTCGCTTCGCGCGGGAAGGCCGCGCGTGCTGACCACGTTCGAGAAAATTCCAGACCTCTCTAGCGAGCCAAGGGGGGGAGGCATAGCTTTGGCGGCGCTAAGCTGCTTTCCGCGCCTCCTCAGGGCCTAGAAGCTTCTGCTCTGGCTATTTCAGAGCGCGCCGCGCAGTCATCGGCGGTTCTGGTTCTTGTGCTGAGGCTGGTCAGCAACGAAGCAGGCCCCGACTGAGAAGTCGTAAAATGAGCGATGCGCTCGTTTTGCAGTTCGTTTTTCGCTCAGTCTATTTTGTAAAGTGTGCCGCCTCTCTGTCTCGTGTAAATAAGTTTTCTGTACCCTGTGCTTCGTGTTCTTGTTATATAAAGTTAATTTTCGTTTTGTTACGGCAAGTTACAAACGTCCTACGTCTCAATGTATGTTGTGTGATAGAACGGCACGTCGCCTGCCAAATCGAGGAGCACCTTGGAGAGGTGCGGAAGATTTGAAGAACGACGTTTACTAGTCTGTTAACGTCAATGCTTGCAAGGCAAGACATCTGTGCTCATTTGATATGCGGCAGATATTCTAGATGCGCAGCCAGCCACACATGCTGCTTGCATAATTAGTTCTGATTCATTAACAATGTCCTATGGAAGACAACACTATGGTATATTAAAAATGCCTGTGGAGTAAAAACGCTTACCTAAAACACGTAAAAAAAAGAAGTACATGTCAAACTCACTGTAGTAGAGAAGAAAGTTGAGCTAACTCCAATATGAAATGCGAATATTCGACAGTGCAATTGTCCCAAGCAGGCAGTAGAAAAGCATCGCTTAATAGACCTAAAAATTAAAGTCTAGGGTTCTACGTAATCCCATCTGGCGAGAGAAATTCATACTTACTTGTCAAAAAACATACTCTCGCCAAAGATGCTACAAAACAAACATACACTCGCATCTTTAGCGAGTGTATATTTTTTGACAGTTCAGACCAAGAAACTGAGACACGTCGAAGGAGAAACAAGATATCTGCTTGTGGTACTTCTTTCTTGCTTTGCAATCACCCCGCCTAGAAACCCCACCGGAATTCGCAGCCGATCGTTACTTACTTGTCCGGAGCCAGGCTAACGTCCCAGCCTCTTATAATGTTTCCATCCTGCTGTGTCTCTTCCAGATAACTTCCTTCGAGTTCATAGATCTCTCGCTCAATATTCGCTAAAGCCTCCTGTAAACGAAAGGAATAATGGTAAGTTCGCGCCGATATGTACAATGGGTATCTAAAAAAATGGTTTCAGAAAGCAACTGTGTCGTTAGCACAAGCACAGCACCGCAGCTTGAAAGTAGTAAAAACTTAAATGCAACCGAAGGGACACCTGCGGCAATACAAGTCTAGTAAACTCGTGCCGGTAAAACGTAAACACACGTATGGCCCGCTACACACATGCAGCATCCCCATGTTGCACCAATGCTAGCGCCATTTTGAAAGAGGGGAAAGAACGAACGATTCTTCCCATCTCACGGAACCTTTGGAAATCTGTGCATGAAAAAGTGATAGAGCAACAGTTTGTACAAAACTGAGGAGCCTTACGCACCGCGGTTTCAGCCTTGCGCTTCACAAGTTTAGCGAGTTCAGCTCTCGCACTTAAAAAGCTGCTCTTCTTCGACGCCATCTTTGTCGTTTGTGTAGCCCCGCACCAAATGATTTGCTAATGATTTTTTTGTTGTGCTTCAAGGCGTTATTTTAAATATGCCTGTGTACAAATAAATATAATACTTTTATGTTTTAAACATTTATTTTGTTTCAAAATAATCAAGCATATTTGTTAGTTTCAGTTTCTGTTTTAAAAGTGTACATTTTATATACTAATTTGCTTTTTTCCAGCACCTTAAAAAGAAGCAGAGAGGATAAATATTTTTTCAATTCTGTCCAGTTTTATTGCATGACAAATGACGTGAGGGTGAGCGCATAGAGTTCCTTACACTAACTAGAGGGAAAGCTGAGGGCGCTGCACTTCAGCCACCATGGGCGCGCTAAGAATCATGGGCCGGTGTGCTACTTTTTTTCTTTATTGCCGGTCATCACCAACACAAAACAAAACCAACAAAAACGCGCTACAAACAGAATGATCACAGCAGAGCGGTTACCACAAGCATGACACTTAATACAGAAGCCGGCAGACTCATACGAGTTGCCTTTGTCAAGTTAAAATTCCTTCAGCTCGCATAGTGGTTCGACTCTTGAAATCCAGTCTGGCACAGTGGTCTTAAATTTGTGCATTTCAACCAATGCGTGTATACTCTCGCGAAAGTAGAGCCTTGCAGGGCGGGCGTCAGGGCCACAGGGAAAATCGCCATTCTGGACCGCCATAGACTGTGCAGGCCTATTAGCATAACCATATCAAGTGGAATCCCATCATTATTTTCAGTTGGCAGGAATCTAATCCCGTATGAGTCTAATGGTAATCTTTTTTTTAAATGTTCGTCGCAGCACATCCCAAAAATAGACGCCCTCTCAACAGGGCAGAAATACATGGTCTATTGTCTGCGGCTGTTTACATATTAAGCAAAGTGAACCCCATGGCAGATAAAAGCCCTTGCTTTCAAAAAACGTTTGTACCGATAATGTTCCTGTATGTAACTTAAAGAAAAACGTCTTTACCCCAGGAGAAACTGGCATTGTTTTGACACGCTTCAGTACGTCTTGACCTAGACGGCCGCTATACAAGGCTCTGTACACAGGAACACAGAAGAAGGAGTCACAAACAGCTTTATACAGGTTCTTCTTTTTCACTGAACTTAAGTATTCTGTCGAGAAGCGAGCTGACAGAATTCGAACACTGCTGACAACCTCTTTGAAAAAACTAGAAAGACGCCCTGGCATGCTTTCCGTAGCAACAACGAAATTGGGCAACGCCCCCGCGAGCCTCACTTGGCACACAGTGCGCAAAAAGGGGTCGGTAACGTCACGAAAGAAAATAAATCTGTATACAAGCTGGCGCACAAATAAGTGAGCAAGTCCGAGACCTCCGTCTTTAATTGGCCGGAACAGTTATCCCGAATACATCTTTCCCAGCTTGATGCCCATACAAACACAGCAAAGATTCGGTGTAGCTTTTGAACACTCAACCTAGAACAATGAGATTGATTGATTGATTAAAACTTTAATTTCCACCGATTTAGGAGGCCTCCTACTCCCCGCTCCTGGCACGCAGGCCTGAGGAACGGAGGCTGGAACCTCCGCGACTAAGGACTGGCGAATATACATTGGTTATTCGCGGCCTCAGCCGCCAGGCGGACGGCTTTCTGCTGGTCAGCAGGGACGTCGCTTCGCAGCAGGGTTACCCAGGCTTCTCTACTTTTAATGTTGTCCCTAGCGCCCGGAGACTTAGGGCATTCCCAAATTATATGGTCGAGGGTCCCCCTCGCTTCGCAGGCTTTACATTTATCGTTTTTTCTCTCCTCTATCTGGGTGTGAAACCAGACAGGGTTCGGGAAATTTCCGGCTTGTAATCGCCGCCAGGCTATGGCCTCTTTATTATTTAAGCTAGGATCCGGTGGCGGCATCAGACGTCTTCCTAATCTATAATTTTCGATTATTTCTTTATAGGTTTGCAAACGTTCGTCCATCGCCTGGCAGTCGGGCGGCTCCGCGTTTGCCCGGAAGTAGAGATCTCGGGCTAAATCATGGGCCGCCTCGTTGCCGGGGACGGACGTGTGTGCTGGGACCCAAATTAGGGTGATTTTGAGATCGATTTTAGTTGCAGCTTTTAGAATTCGGGCGGCTTCTTGTGAGACCCTGCCTTTTCCGATATTCCAGAGAGCAATGAAGTGCTTGCATGACGTACCACACCTTGGCAACAAAAAAAAGATAGACAGCGGCACTCCTTTCCACTTGTCAGCCTTCTCCCATATTTCCTGAACTTGGGCGCGCCAAAATGGCTTGCGTTCTTCATAGAATTCTAGAGGTACGCCCAAATACTTCACGGGTGTTGTAACCCATGTAACGTTGGCAAAAAAGTCAGGCGTTGATGCGGGACAGTCGGTTTTTCTCGGGTGCGTGGAGTGGCGTTACAGCTATGTTTCTTTTTCGTCATCATCATCATCTCAAGGTGCGTACATTGACCGCGAAAGCCATAGTAGCGAAGGCGCAAAAGCAGACGTCGCCAATAAATGGTTTCTGTTTCCCGAAATCCCACTAAAAACTTCCTTAAGTGATTGCACAACGATAAATATTTTTATATCATTTTTTTATTTCAAAGTTTGCCTATTAAGTGCGAAATTTTGGTATTTGTGCTGCTCAAAACTAAGCCAATAGGAGAAAGAGCCATAGCTTATATTGGATAAATCTCCCACTGGCATTCTGTTTCTCCTCTTTCTGTAATTTATAGTCACAACATTCAATCTTAGGACATTATTTACGGTAGAAAAACGTTTATCTTTGCATTAGTTTTGTCCAAAACTTGTAGTTCTGTACTCAGTAGCTCTCCGGCCCATGATGCTTTGAGCGCCCATGGTGGCTGAACTGGCCGTCTGAAAACTCCATGTAAACGCCCATAGACGGCAGCACAGCGTTCCCTCTAGGTAAGAGTAAGAAACTCTATAGGTGAGCGCGACCAGTGCCTCTTGTATTTCTCAGTGCACGGCGAAAGAAAAAGAAATCCACACAGCGCCACCGACGGCGCTAGTACAAGGCGCCACCGCATGGAGCGCCACTGAAACAGGTTTCTCGGTCGCGCGCTGCGCGTTTCTCCATATTGTCTGCTCGTGAAGCGGGGTTTGTATTTGCGTGCGATGTCGCGCGTTTTAGGTGTTGTCAATACAGTTATGAGACCGAAATTGGGCAGGTGCATGCGAGGGTGAGTTTTCGGACCCCAAATATGCTTACCCGCTTGCTGCCTCCCGTAAAAAGTAAAGAACACTGTAGAATCTGCATTGGGGTAATGCGAAAGCATGGATGCTGCTGTTGGTTGCTTCTGGTTGGATAATTCGCTTCTTGTTTGCCCATTTTAGTCTTTGGTACTTTCATATTGCGCGCAAATTCCTTCCTATAGGGACCGGGCGCCCGTTGTATGGCGCCACCGTCGCCTCGGCGGAACAGCGCCACCCGCGGCGGAGTGCCGAAACAGCGGAATGCCGAGGCAGCTGAGCGGCGCAGTCGTTTCCGTTCTGCGAGGCATTTTTGAGCCTGTTCCTACCCGTCGTTTTGCGGTGTGGCTATGAGAGCTTTGAGCTGCGTTGAGTAATCGCAAGGAGTATTTTTTGACCGGTAAATCTTGAAAAAGAAAAGGGCCGTTCTCGGCAGGGTGTGCATGTTTTTTTTTTTTTGCAACCGTCTCGCGCACGGTATTTCTGTTATATTGTACTCGAAAATGCCGCGCGCGTGATTTCACCATGCGCCAGGAACACCTTCGTTAGGCACTTGTTAAGGCGACTTCGAAGATGGGAATTGCGCCTGCACTGCGCGTCCATCTTATATTAGGTCTAGTCGAAACCTGACTGAAGATCAAATACCGCCAAGCCATGTAGCCGTGGCGCCGTAGTAGTGGTAGTCGTAATGTAAAATGAAAAAGATGCTGCACCTGTCTTGTTTGGTAATAGCTAGGCTCACACGATTCAGAGTAGAATAATAGGAAATGACATTCCAGTTTAGACCTTGCAACAAGAGCTGTAAAAGGAGAAAAATATACAAGCAAGACAAAAGTAGGATCCTATTTATGGTTGGAATAGCAAACACACATATACTTCCAGGACTTCCTGCACAATTACGCTACAATAGCTCACTGAACCCGGCCTTGAGACTATCAAACTTAATCATAATATAAGCCGAATGAGTATTACCACCTCAGCATCATTTTTACATATACGACAATGCTCTTGTTGAACACGTCCGAGCTGCTACATATTGTTACCGGGAAACGAGAGACCAAAGTGATGTGCTCACTGACAAAGACGACGATCAAGGAACGCGGACACGACGAAGCGTTGAAAAAGAGAACGACGCTGAGAGAGTGGATTCTGCACGGCTACCGAAGTCTTAGCATCGAGTTCAGCCCATCGCAGTGCCGTCACATTAAGTACATCCCCGTAACATCTTGGTGGAGGTCGCGGGTTCGACACAATCTGACGCTGGATCTCCGCAGTGGCCGTCACCTCGGAACCGTCACGATGACAACCGATGCGGCTCCATCAACCTCCGCAACTCCAACTGTCGTCGTAGCCCACCCCCGTGACCCTGGCACATTCTGCGGTACAGATGAGGTCGACGTCGAGGACTGGCTTTCGCTTTATGAGCGTGTTAGCCAGCACAACAGGTGGGACGCACGCTGATGCTGGCCAATGTCATCTTCTACCTTACTGGCACGGCACGCGTGTGGTTTGAAACACACGAAGCAGATATACCCTCTTGGGATGTTTGCAAACAAAAACTCCGTGACCTGTTCGGAAAACCGGTTGGCCGTCAACTCGCCGCCAAGAGGGACCTCGCCACACGTGCCCAGACATCTACCGAGCCTTACATTACGTATATACAAGACGTTCTGGCCCTCTGCAGAAAAGTTGACAAAGACATGACAGAACCTGATAAGGTGGGGCACATCCTCAAAGGCATAGCCGACGATGCCTTCAATCTTCTACTCTGTCGGGACTGCTCTACGGTTGACTCCGTTCTGCAAGTTTGTCGACATTTCGAGCAGGCCAAACACAAACGCATTGCACATCGCTTCAATCGGCTCCCCAACACTGCCCCTAGCTCCACGTGCGAGGATCTGCCGGCCCTAAGGCAGCCTTCCAACACTGAAAATGTGACCCGCATCGTGCGTCGTGAACTGGAAGCGCTCGCTCCTGCTGCATCCAACCCGCCCTCCTCGGGCAGTAACCTAGCGACGATATCCCTCATTCAAGCCGTCGTTCGTCAAGAGGTTGCTAACTTGGGCGTCCCCTATAGCCACAACGTGGAACACCACAGTTCGAGCCCCATCCCTCCCATGGTCGCCCACGCTGCGCCCCGCAACACCTACACGCCACGCTACCGATACCGCAATCCTGCGGAGTGGCGCACCCCTGACGACAGGCCGATCTGTTTTACGTGCTCACGTGTTGGCCACATCTCTCGCCACTGCCGCAGCCGCTGGACATCACCACCTCGACGTTACCCTTACGTTGACCGCTACTCCGATTACGGTCACCGCCGTTTCACGCCTCGTTATGAGCCGCCCCGCACCGATACCCCTCCGCCTCCTCCTGTGTCCAGTCGCTCTCCTTCGCCGCCAGCCCGCCGTATCCGTTCACCTCTTCCTAGCCGCAGTTCCTCGCCGTCCTCTGCCGGCCGCTTCACGGGAAACTAGCCGATGCAGCTCCCGGAGGTGACGCTGCATTGGTACCCCGACCTGGAAATCCTCCGCCCATTTCTTCGCCCTGTAACCTCCTCTCCCTGCTCGTGGATGGTGTTCCCGTCTCTGCCCTCATTGACACTGGTGCCCAAGTCTCGATCATGAGCTCATCATTTTGCCGCCGCCTCAAGAAAGTACAGACTCCCGCCGCTTCGCCCACCGTTCGTGTTGCCGATGGCAGTACTGCTGCCGTCACTGGGCTGTGCACTGCCCGAGCCACCCTTGCCGGTCATCACATCCCTGTTTTGTTCACCGTCCTCAACCAGTGCCCTCACAATGAGATCCTCGGCCTTGACTTTTTAACGGCCCACTCTGCCCTTATCGACTGTTCCGGCGGCCTTCTTCGTTTGGACCTACCTGTCTGCTCAGAACATCCTTCATCTACACCCCGCCTTCGCTCCACCGAGTTCGCTCGCCTGCCCCCTGACTCTGCTGTTTACCTACCTCTGTCACCTTTCCCGCCTGTGCCTGACGGTGACTATGTTGCTTGCCCTATCACCGAGGTCTTTCTTGACCGCAACGTCGTACTTCCTCATCTCATCGTACGCGTTACAAAGAACAACACCTACCTTCCTATCCTGAACTTCAGTCTGTCATCCCAAGTTCTCCCCGAAGGAATATCCCTTGCTACCTTGTCCCCTCTCACAGACTGCACCATTTGTGCACTCACTCCTGGCCCACATTCAAGCGTCCTTCCAACACCTGTACTCTCCACCACAATTACCGACCCTATTTCCCCAATGATTGCCTCTGATCTCAGCCCCGAACACGCTCAGGACCTGCACAACCTTTTGTTATCCTTCTCCGAAATTTTTGACTTTGCTGCCGGTTCTCTGGGCCAAACATCAGTTGTGACTCACCGCATTGACACCGGCGATGCAAAACCTGTACATCGGAGGCCTTATCGTGTGTCCATTTCTGAGCGCCAAGTCATCCAGCAGGAGGTCGACAAGATGTTGGCCAACGATATCATCGAGCCTTCTAACAGCCCCTGGGCTTCTCCTGTCGTGCTCGTTAGAAAAAAAGACAACAGTTGGCGCTTTTGCGTCGGCTATCGACATCTGAACAAGATT
>JAJIZL010025244.1:0-20060 GCA_023969395.1 Amblyomma maculatum
TATATATATATATATATACATATATAAGTTTAGTTCGCCGTAGTTTGTTTCGATGCTAATTTTACTGTTTCCAACTTACCCGTTTCTCTGGTGGTGGGCATGTAATTTCAGGTTGTGGTGTAGTTGACGTTGGCGACTCTGTGTTAGGCGCTGTGGGCGACTGGGTGGTGGACTCTGAGGGCGACTCGGGGATAGACGCTGAGGACGACTCGGCTATTGGCGCTGATGTCGACTGGGTGTTAGGTGCCAAGGATGATTCACTGAAGCAGTCAAGCGAAGAAGTTTCAGGGCTGTCTGTGCTTTTGAGTGCGGAAATATCTGCAAAACTGAGATAAACATCCGGTATTTTTTTCACATTCCTGACCAAATTGTTTTTGTAAAACAATATCAAGATTGCCTTGAATAATATTTAATGTTGTGGCATAATAAATACTGAATGAGCTCTAAGAGACGAAAATGCTCGTTATTATAGTGTGGGTAATACATGGGAAGTTAGCAGCGCGATTATGAAAAATAATAAACATGACTATCCACCAAAAGGGAGTGCAAAGAGTACAAGAGACTTGAATTCGTGGAGGTGTTTTTAGCATTACCAAAACATTTTCGCCCACAGTACGCTCTTTATTACTATTACATAATGCAAACTAGCATTTGGTAACAACCGATCTCATACGTTTCACATATATAGGGTGTTGCACAATTAGAGGCGCGATGTAGAATGCTTCTCCCAGCTAAACCGCGGAATCCTCGCAGTTCAAATTTTGCACAGAAATGGTATTTTGTTGCTAGTATTTTTTAATACCAAATTTGTTTTGGGTACTTGCCTGATTCGATCAAAAGAAGTCAGATGTTCCCATCTTATGCGGCGGCGATAACGCCAGACGAGCCGCTGCCCCAACAATGGTACTGGTGGCGCCACCTCATGCTGCTTACAACAACTCTAACCTTCTGCCAAAACATTCGCCCGCTCTTTTTCTGCTATTGAGTTCTTGTAAGCAGCATGAAGTGGAGCCACCAGTACCATCGCTGGGGCAGCGGCTCGTCTGGCGTCGTCGCCGCCGCATCAGATGGAAACATCTGCCTTCTTTTGATCGAATCAGGCAATTCCCTGAACAAATTTGGTATTACAAAATACTAGCGACAAAATGCCCTTTCTGTGCAAAATTTGAACGGCGAGGATTCCACGGTTTAGCTGGGAGAAGCATTCTACATCGCGTCTCTAATTGTGCAACGCGCTAGAGGCTTATAAAATAACTACAGCCGTGCGAGTCTATAACAACTGAATCGCATCCTGTTTTTATCATGTTCATTATACCTGTAAAATCCTCATCTTATTTGGCAAACGCAAAATAATTTGTAGCGTATCTAAATACAGTGTTGGCGATGAACCCTGTTTTATGTGTATATTTTTTATCACATTTAGAGATATGCCACGCACGCGCCTTTCAGCATATGAGCTTTGTAATTGCCTACTCTAGATTTTACCGCTAAAACACGGCTGACCGTACTGAAAAATAAGTTGAGTGAGTTTGTTTACATGGAGATCCTTACGTAGAAATCTGAGTTAGACTTCATTATAACGTTATTTGACTGCCCCTTCTCCATGCTTACGCAAAAGCCCATCGGCCAAGGATTGCGAGTAGTTTGTCAGGGTTAAAGTGCATAACAATATAGTTTAGAAATGGCCTTCACCTCTGTCGTTTAGTGAACTATACGTAAGCCACTTGCTCAAAAGCGTGAAGCATTGCTAGAGCAGGTTCCCTACCTTGAAATTTTCGAAGGCTGTTGCTCTCAGTTTAGAAAGTATTAAGAATTCGTTATCACCTCCAAGAAAGATATGCCTATTTTCATCTCTTGCCTTAATAACGGTGCAGTAAAGCGTGTTCTGCAATATTACATTTTTGATTTCATTTGTTCTTCGGTTTGCGCGAATAAATAGTTTTAGCCACAGAGTTGTCGTAAAATATTCCAACGTCAAAAAAAAAAAAAAAAAACTCTCGTACTATCGCGAGCCACAACCTGCACTTTCCGGTAGCCAAAGAAAATCCTCTAAACTCCGAAGACACTCGAAGCAATCTTTATTGGTACTTCTGTATACAATTCAATTATTATTTTTGGCAGATTCACTATATATCTCTGGTTCGGAGATCATGTCAACGAAACAACTAGCCCAGTTAAAGCGCGCTATGCTGAGAAGATCACTCCGCTTACTACACCGCAGAAGGAGAGTGGCCAGCCACCCCGAAATTGCCTGAAACGAACTCCACACGATTGCTGACTCCTCCTACTCGCCTCAGTAAAATAAGAAAAAACATATTGCCAGCCAGGACGTTCTATCTATTTTAATAGAAATTCCGCCATATAGAGTAAATGATACTTCGAAGTTTATAAAGAATGTTTGAATCTTGTAGATCAAGTTCCGGCAGTAATGTCAAGCCTTCAAAATTCTATTCAGTGCTCCTTTATTGGATCGAAATAGAGTTTTCCTTGAATTTCCACTTCCGAGCTGAACTGTGAACTAAATAACTATATTGTCCGTCAAATATAGGCATACAACGGTCATTGTTTTGTGTCTCTGATGAGCAGACGTCGCAGTTAACATGTCAGATTTCACTTCACCCTGTGGCATTTCGCACTCAACGATGCCCAACTCGAAAGGTGACATCGAGGCCAGAAGTTGCTTTAGAGCATTTATTATGCCTTCACGTGGTCGCTGTTAGCATTGACGGGCATTCTGAAAGATGTCGTCGAATTAGGCTGGTTGATAATCGGCGAATAGTTCGTATCCGATCGGTCTGCTTCTTCGGAGCGACTTCTAGCTGGAAAGGCTATCACGCCTTCCGGAAAGGGAATAAAAGTAACAGGGCATTACGAGTCACGTGATCATGTAAAATACTCAGCAAGCGCTCATTTAAAATCTGTAGAAAATCAGGTAACACTGCAGGGTGATGGGCACTTACTATAGGCCCAGGCATTGAAAGTGTTAACAGGAAAATCGGGGATTGGGCTCTTGCTTCATCCAACTACTTATTCAAGACTGTTGACATTGTGATAAATTCCGGGTACAGCGTAAACATAGAAAATTCCAGATGAAAAATTCCAACCGTTTGTTGGAAGACATCGGAAAAAGGGTGATTAAACTGCAACTAATCGTTGTCGCTGAATCGTCGTCAAACGAGTTTTGCGAATAGAAACGAAGCGGGGTCTACGCTCAGTTCAGTTCAGTCGTTCAGTCGTGTCCGACTCTTCGTGACCCTATGGACCATGTCACGCCACGCTTTCCGGTCTTTCACCATCTTCCTAACATCACATAACTTCAACTGCAGTGCCTCGAGGATGTCATCTAACCATCGCGTTCGCTGCCTACCCCTTCTTCGGCGACCCTCAACCTTTCCAAACATCAAATCTTTCTCCAGCGACTCCTCTCTTCTCATCAGATGACCAAAGTAGCTGAGCTTTAACTTTAGAATTTGACCCTCCAATGAGCAGTCAGGGTTTATGGTCGACAATATCGACTGATTTGATCTTCTGGCAGTCCAAGGAACTCTCAAGAGTCTTCGCCAGCACCACAATTCAAACGCGTCAATTCTTCGGCGGTCAGCCTTTTTCACAGTCCAACTCTCGCATCCATACATCACAACTGGAAAGACCATAGCACGAGTTATACGGATCTTGGTTGGCAGACTAATGTCTCTGCTCTTTACTAGGCGGTCAAGGCTAACCATTGCTCTCTTTCCCAGAAGCAGGCGTCTCCTAATTTCATGGCTGCAGTCTCCTTCCGAGGTAATCTTGGCGCCCAAGAACAGAAAATCTGTCACAGCTTCCACTTCTTGTCCATTGATGCTCCAGGACTTGATAGGGCAAGACGCCATGATCTTTGTCTTTTTAATGTTCAGTTTAAGCCAAAACTTCTCACTTTCTTCTTGTACGCGCATCAGAAGTCTCTTGAGTTCCACTTCACTTTCTGCCATTAAAGTGGTATCATCCGCATATCTAAGGTTCTTGATACGTTTTCGAGCAATTTTCACTTCAGCTGAAGACTCGTCCAGACCGGCCTTCCTCATGATACCCTCTGCATATAGGTTAAATAGGCAGGGCAACAGTATGCAGCCATGCCTCACTCCTTTCTCGATCGGAAACCATTCAGTAAGACCATGCCCAGTTCTGACTGTGGCCTCTTGCCCTTCATACAGGTTCCTGAGGAG
Organism: Amblyomma maculatum; assembly: GCA_023969395.1. NCBI lineage: Eukaryota > Metazoa > Arthropoda > Arachnida > Ixodida > Ixodidae > Amblyomma > Amblyomma maculatum. The sequence continues at coordinate 4,206 of JAJIZL010025244.1, forward strand.
ACAGATGAGGTGAATTGGAACTCCCATCTCTTGGAGAGCTTGCCACAATGTGCTGTGATCTACGCAGTCAAACGCTTTTGCATAATCAATAAAGCAGAAGTAGATGGGTTTCTGGAACTCTTGCTTTTTTCATAATCCAGCGAAGGTTGGCAATTTGGTCTCTAGTTCCTCTGCCCTTGAGAAACCCAGCTTGCACGTCCGGAAGCTCCCGATCCACATACTGCTGCAGCCTACCTTGGAAGATTTTCAACATCACCTTGCTAGCATGCGAAATAAGCGCGATCGTGCGGTAGTTGGAACAATCTTTGGCACTGCCTTTCTTTGGGATGGGGATGTAAACTGACCTCCTCCAATCCTGTGGCCACTGCAGGGTTGTCCAAATCTTCTGACATAATGTATGCATAATGTTAACAGCGTCTTGTTGAGGTTTTGAAGCAACTCAACTGGAGTGCCATCAATTCCGCTAGCTTTATTCTTAGCAAGGCTGGCTAAGGCCCATTCAACTTCACTCTTTAGGATGCCCGGCTCGAGATCAGTAATCACAACTGTCTTATTTTGGGTTTGCACTTAAGGGTCCTTCTTGTACAGTTCTTCTATATATTCCTGCGACCTCTTCTTTATATCCGAGACTTCAGTGAGGCACTTGCCTCGTTTGTCCTTTATCACGCCCAGCTTAGCACAGAAGCTTCGTTTGATATCTTTGATTGTCTTATACAGAGCTCTTGTGTTCCTTAATTGGCTGTTGTCCTCAACTGCTTGGCACTGTATGTTCAGGAAGGCATTCTTATCTCTCCTTGCTATTTTCTGAAAATCCGCATTGAGAACCTTGTATCTTTCTCTTTCCCCCATAACTTTTGCCATCCTCCTTTCCTCAGCTATTTGCAAAGCATCTTCAGATAACCAGTTTGCTTTCTTGAATTTCCTTTGCTTTGGAACTGCCTTAGTAGCAACTTCTTGTATTATATCGCGAACATCAGTCCACATCTGTTCGGGCTCTTTGTCTTCTAGATCTATTTCTTGAAATCAATTCCTCACTTCCACAGCATATTCTAATGGAACTTGATCCAGATTATACCTGAAAGGCCTTCTAGTTTTCTGCGTTTTCCTCAATCGAAGCTTAATCTTGGCAACAAGAAGCTGATGATCGGTGGCACAATCGGCCCCAGGCCTAGTTTTTACTGCTTGTATAGCGCTTCTCCATCTCTGCCGGCAAATAATATAATCGATCTGATTCCTGTACAGACCGTCCGGTGAAGTCCATGTGTACAGGCGCCTCTTGTGCTGTTGAAAATGAGTATTCGCTATGGTCAGGTTGTTTTCTTGACAAAACTCTACTAGCCTCTGCCCAGCTTCATTTGGCTCACCAAGACCGAACTTGCCTGTAATTCCGGATATTTCTTCACTCCATACCTTAGCATTCCAATCTCCTGTGAGAAAAACGACGTCTGATGATGGGGTGCGGTCTAAAAGGCATTGTAGGTCCGCATAAAATCTCTCAACGTCAACTTCTTCAGCAGTAGTGGTCGGTGCATAGACTTGGATAACTGTTATGTTGAAAGGGTGACCTTGGATCCGAAGTGAAATCATTCGGTCGTTTTTGGGGTTGTACCCTAGCACTGCTTTGCCCATTCTTCTGTTTACTATGAGAGCGACCCCATTTCTTCTCTTGGATTCGTGCCCACAATAAAAGACATAATGGTCGCCGGAGTTAAATTCTCCCATTACGGTCCACTTGAGCTCGCTGATACCCAAGATATCAATGTTCAATCTGTTCATTTCTCGTTTGACGACATCCAGTTTACCTTGCGTCATAGATCTTACATTCCATGTTGCTATTGGAAATATCTCTTTGCAACATCGGACTTTCCGGTCGCTTCCCGACACATCCACAACTGAGCGTCCTTTTGGCTTTAGCCCAGCCGCTTCATTCGTCCTGGAGCTACTAGGAATCGCCCTTTGTTCACCCCCAGTAACATGTGGGACGCCTTCCAACCTGGGGGCTCATCTTCCGGCGCCATATCTTTAATGGTATTGTGACTGGCCATAGGGATTTCTTGGCAGGAAATACTGGAGTGGGTTGCCATTACTCGTCGGCAAAGGCGCCGCGATCCTCGGCCACGGGTGGTGATCCCACCCCCACATTGATGAAGCGCCTTGTCCTCGCTGCCATCCAGGCAAGTATAGTAGTGGAGCAGAACTTGAAGGATTCTGCTATAACGACCTTCGGTACAGCCGCTAACGATCTGGACACCAAGTTCATTATATCTTGCTGCGACGGTGACCGGGGATTTCCCTTGTTGGTCCTCTCATCGCGCCCCATAAGCACCCATAAAAATGGCGTTTGATATGCCTTTTCTGTGTTTTCAGCTTCTCTAGATATCGTACATAATCGCATGTGCGCTAGCTCAGCCTTTTCGTTTGTAGATAAATTTGAAATCTCAAGAAAAAGGCGGGGGGGGGGGGGGGCAGGGGAGGAGTGGCCCCTTATTCAAAAATGGAAGGATCATTATAATATAATAGTTCTCTAGATGTGAAGCGCAGTGGTGGCACACCCGATGTGTACTATGGTGCGATCACGCGGTTGCAGACGGCGAAAGGGCGCTCGACAGTGATGTGTTGTGATGGCACATAGCTTCAGTCTGACGAAGTTCTGAGCACATGCCTGTGTCTCGGAACGTGTACCTGCAATGCGTAGCAGCAGAGAGCAACACGTCAATATCACTGATTGAACAAAGTCTAAAATCACGACGTGCTTTCAGCATGTGCACATTCGGCAGCATTTTGGGCCATACATCCCAATGCCCAGATTTAAAATCACAGTAAGGGAAAGATGCAGTATTTGTCACACTTCTATCTGTCTACACCTGCATCGCTCTGAAAATGCAGCATAAGCGCTCGTCAATGCACATATTGCAAATGTTCCGTTTTTGCGTGACCTAAGTGCAATGTCGTCGATGTGTATCGTGGAAGTAGCAGTTGTCAGACTTCTAGGGTGGTGACAACGCTTCTTAAGGTCCAAATGGCCCTTTCGATTTCTATAAACCACTGCTATAAAACCAAATCCTAAAGTAATTAAGGTGCTGCTCGTTCTGTCATGTGACCACCTTGAAATCGATTCGAGTGTTCCGTTTGGAAGTTCCAGCGCCGACTCAAATGATGAGTTCTCATCCTATATCAGTACTCGAGACGACGTCATCAAATCGACAGGTTGCAGATGCCATTAGAAAACAAAAACAAAATACCAGGAAGAGTGCACAGAGTATTGACGTACTGATCGGTATAGCCGCATAAAACAAATTGTTCCAATGTGGGTGATGAAAAACCAAATATTAAGGAGGAGGGATGCTTGTCTGGGCTGGAAGTGACAGCGCGCATATTTCTTCACTAGAACAAGATTAAGAATTAACAACTCCCATCGGCAATCTTTGAGGACATCAAAGGGGCTTGTGACAACTTCCTCGATGCCATGCTTGGCACCAATGATGAATTAGGCCTTGCCGATGTCATGCATTTTCTATGATGATATCTGGCATCAAGGCTGGCTGTCTTCAGCTTTGGCAATTTTTCACAAATGAGTCCAGCGTAGGGATGGCTTTATACTCACGTGCTGCACTTTTGAGAACAAACGAGGTGCCACTGGAGGCGCTAAAGCACTCACTAGAGGCAGGGGCCCAGGAAGCGGAATGATGTCGAAGAAATTAGCGATGCTTTCGTTCCTTCGGAACACACAAAATGATGGGTGCTGCGGGAATTTCAGTTGTGCTCGAAATAAACTGGTGTGCACATAGAAAACATTCCATGAAAAATAATGTCCTTCAGCTCTCAACAGACCTCTGGGAGATTTCATAGGTGTTGCGGGCATTATGATCGATAAAACCTAAGACACGGTACTTTTTGGCGATGTTTATTGCCTCGGGGCGTAAAAAAAGGTTGACCGATATATTATGAAGTCGAAGAGTGAACGATGATACGGTCCCTGCGTCCAAGTGGCATATGCTGACGGATTATGAGGGGAGAGGCCAGCTGCCTCTATTGCCGGATCCGCGTCGGCTTCGGCGCTGGACATTCCCACTGCAGGTGGTGAATGTCGGCTTCTGTATCTGTGCACTTGCAGATGGGGCACCCAGGGTAGGGATATAGATTTCAAATTTGAGGCCACTTTTGAGTCGCTGCAGGTGTCAGGGCCACCTCAACTCGAATCCTTCGAAGCGCAACCTTCTCTGCAAGGGTTAAACCGCGGGTAAGGCTTGCCTTACATGGAGGGATGATAGCACGGGCACGGTGACGGAAGTGCTCCTTTCTTGTTAAAAGTAAGTAGCATTATCCAATTTTATCCGGTTTGGCGTTGATGAGGTTGATATGGAAAGGCGGGTCGTAGCATCTGCATGGCTTTGCGCACTGAAAAGGTCAAGCGTGGTCCATTCAATACGAATTGGATGCGGTATACGTGCCACTAGACTGTGTATGTATTGGCAGATTTCTGTGTTGCTACTGACGCGTTTAAGTAGCTTTGTCACCTGGAGGCCATCAGTGCGTCAGACAATACGGGCTGTGGGAAGCATGGGAATGACGGTCACAGAGCGAAGTGCCGCTTGCGCAGCAAGCAGTTCCGCACAAAAGAAGGTGTAGGTTCCAGTAATTGAATTGTTGATGACTTGTGCAGTGGAGACTTGCTATGGAAGTAAACTGCAGTCGTCACTTTGCAGACTTGGATGCTTGCGTCGACGTAAATTACGATGGAGCCTTACGGCAAGAGGGATTCTTGTTCCAAAATTCTGTCGTTAAGTGACAATGCTGATTCCCGTGTTCTCGGTCGTCATAAATTAGTTGCCGTGTTATCAATCAGCTATACAAAACGCCAAGGAAGAACTTGCAGGGGCGGTGGTAGGATTGAGTGTGACGAAGCATACGCCCTCAGCGCGCACGTTCCGCGTGAGAGGGCGGCCTTAAGCCTGCGAGTATCCCATCGTTGCGGCACCAGTTCATCTATTATGTTCAGTTGTGCGTTTTCTTGAAGCGCCATGATTGGTGTTATGGGAAAAAGGGAGGTGATGACCCTCATTGCTTCCGATTTATAGCTTCAAGGCGATCCCATTGTGCTCATGTCAAATGCTGAAATCGGGCTTGATAAACAAGGCGCGGTTGCACAACTGACCGCACCAACTGTCGTGCAACATCTGAGCGGGCGCCGCCGTTTTGGAGCAATGCGTCTGATCAAACTCAGAGCCTATAATGCCTGTTTTATAAAGCGCGAGACAGCCATGAAGTTCCCGATTTTGACTGAGAAATTCTTAAACCCAATATTGTCACTGTTGAACTTTCCTGAAGTGGGCTCCCGGACTGATGCAGACAAATAGACGTTGTCGCTAGTCTACGGCGCTCCCAGTGGTTGGTGACTGATAGGGACGTAGTTGTGCTAGCGGAAAGTTTAAGCCCCATGGAAGAAGCTTATGTAGTCGTAATATCTAAAGCTGATTGCAGAGCAGCTGATTGAGTCAGTAGGTCACTGTGTGTGCTCCACACCGTGATGTCATCAGCGTATATTAACTATTTAACATCAGAATTTTCATGTAACCGCCATGCAGTGAGATAAATGCAATATTAAATGATGTCGGAGACAACATTGATCCCTGGGGTACGTCGCGAAGATACAAATGATCATATAGCATCGTCCCAAGGCGTGTTGCAAATGTTTTGCCTTCAAGATAGGATCTTAAAAAAATGCATGCTCTAAGTGGAAAAGGGAGCACGTCAATTGAATTCAGAATGTCAGAATGTCTGAAATTATAATAAGCCTTTTCGATATCCATTGCGAGGACGGTGCGTACATTGTGGTCGCGAGTGGATGATAATACTGAGGACGCCAAGACAGCCATCTCATCTTCTGTGCTTATAGATGGTCGAAAGTCAATTTGGGCTGGGTGGTAGGAACCGGGATGTTCAAGCCACCACGGATTTGTGTGACGAGCATAATCTCAGCAAACTTGTAAATTGTTGGAGTTAAGGATATAGGTCGAAGGTTGCTAAGTCTCTTGGCGTTTTCTCCGGCTTAGCTCTGTGGTACGTCGCCGTCTAGCCATACTTTGTTTATAGTGTCAAAGAGTTGAGGAACTGCATCACAAGTGAGGTTCTTGTAAATCTCGTTCGCAGTGGAGTCCTGACAGGGCGCTGTCTTTCGGTTGGCGTCATCTGTAGCTGCAATAAATTAAGGCATGGAATATGGGCTCGCAATTCCCTCGTCGTCGGCAGCCGATGGGAGCTTGTCAACATGAGCTGGCATGTCCCGCAAGTAAGTTCTTGTAACTGGCGCAGACAACACGTCTCACTTAGGAAAAACCTTGCACGCTGCTTGTCTTGCGAAATCATCCGGAAACAAGTTTGCTGCAAAGCCTGCTGTGGCCACTGCATCAGCACGACGACAACCGTGCTGCATGGCGCGGAAAGTTTTTATGTGTGGAGAACTGCTCGCACCACTGATGTCATTGCCATTGTGAGAGATCGCGCTTATATTTTCGAGCCTTAGTAGTAAGGTAATTCAATCTTATGCTTGATTGCGCAGTATTTGGGTCTCTATTTGCAGTCAGATCCGCTTGTCGACAAGCAGCCCATAAGCTGAACAAAGGCACATCAGGTGCTGGTCGACCAACCGCCTCCAAGATGATGGTTATAGCATCATTTAGTGCACTTTTTATGTGGTCTAGAAGAAATAGCGTCGACTCCACAGAGTGACTTTGAAGAATGGCGCGGAAATTGCCTAGGTGGACAACTGAACATTTCCGGCGTAATCGTCGAGCCTGTGATACATAGAGGCAGATGATGATAGGACTATGGTCACTCTCCTTGGAGTCCGGCTCCAAGTGCCACGAGGGACTGCCGGATCCTGAACACCAGGTAAGGTCTGGAGCGCATGTTCCACATCGAATATGAAGCACAGCCTTCGTCGATGTATCGGAATGGCTCAGGAGAATGAGCAAAGCACTAGCAAAGGCGTCCCGCACTCGCCTGCCGTGAAGACTTAAAGTGGAGTACCCCCAGTCCGGGTGAGGTGCATTGCAGTCACCACCAACTAAAACTGAATATCCCGGGTATTGTTGCTTAACTTTCAATAACCATCCCAGATTTATGCACGAGCGGGAGCCACCGCCAGGTCTATCGTAGACTCACACAGCTACAACAGTTGCCTTACTAAACTTGGCTGCCACTGCAACTACATCCTTATATAATTCCCGGTGTACCCTAGGGAAGCGTCCTGGGACCATTACTCTTTTTGTTATATAATAATGACATTGTAGATGAAGAGTTCACTGATGTTCACATCCGGCTGTACGCAGATGATTGCATATTATTTCTGTAAATCTCAAGTACTCAATAACAAAATGACCTCAATACCTTTGGCAATATTGTAAACTGGTGCAACCGTTGGGGCATCTCGCTAAATCGGGAGAAAACTATTTACATCCGCATAACATGTAAAAAGCATTCCATAAAATATACTTATAAACACAAGTCTGCTGAGCTGATGGAGGTAACTGCTGTAAAATACCTAGGCGTGACAATAACAAGTGACCTATTCTGAAATACACATATTAAAAATATTTATAGAGCAGCATTTAGAAAACTTGTTTCCTCAGGCATAAACTCCGAAATTCTCCATCTGATGTAAAAATTCTTAGCTATCTTTCTTTTATCAGGATAAGCTTGAATATGCGTGCACAGTGCGGGATCCGTACACTACATCAAATATAAAAAGCTTGAAAAAGTGCAAAGAAAAGCTGTGATTTTCATGCTCTCTAAGTTTTTGAAATCAAATTCGCCTTCGGAATTATTGCAAATTCACGAATATTCCACGCCTTGAAGATCGGAGAAAAAACTTTCGTTTAGAATTTCTTTCTTTGTTACTAACCAATAAACTAGGACTTGATCCGTCACAATACTTCATTCCTCAACCAGCCAGAAACACTCAATACATCCATAAAGATTTATTGTATAAGTTTTTGTATAAGTTTTGTATAAGTTTTTTTTTTCTCGCACCATCGCTGAGTGGAACTGTTTGCCCAGGTTACCTCCATGAACTAGCTGCTCGTGTTGTTGAATTTTGTGGCATGCCTTCTGGCTCTTTCTGAAAAACAAGGTTTATTGAGTTGCAGGCTCCTCGCCTTTTGTATATATGTATATATGTTTTGCCTTACACCTCAAAGTTCTTTGCAAGTGTCATGGTTTTAATACATTGAAAACTCTATGTTGTAAGTGCATTTATACTGTAAATTGCTTCGTTTTGTAAAATTTTATCTGCTTGCTTCTTTGCTATGTAGAGTGCCCTACCTGCTTGGACCTAACAATAATCCGCAGTATGTCTATAAATAAATAAAAGAAAATAAAAAATCTGGAGTACACCAGTTCTCCAGAGCAAGGCGGACCTGAGGAAGCCATGCCACTTTCCGACCACCTATCCGGAGGGGTATTTGTGTGCGCACTTCGGTCGCTCATGGAAGGAGATACATATCCATTGAAACCAGAACTGGGTGGCAACGAAGACGGAATCTTCTAGTGTTTTACTGAAGTACACCGCGGTAACTTGTATTCGCCATCTTGATTATGCGTCCAGGTGTCGCAAAAGCACAGATTTCAGGCTAGATAACTGAGCGACCATAAACCTCGCCGAGGATGCCATGGAATTATCAGGTAGGGCAGCAGAAGACTTGCGGGAATCAGTGAACGACACAGGAGTAAGGGAAATAATCGTAATCAAGGCAGCATTGTTATTGTCGGTCTGAGATTCCATTGCTCGCCTACGACGAGAAAGCTGTTCAAGATATTTGCGGAGCTTATAGACCTCCGCTAACAGATGTTCAATCCGCCTTTTGCGCGAGTTTTCTGCGCATGCGCGAAGTCGTAGCGGCGACCGATGGAAACACATTGAGCGGCAGCGACGGCGTTTCTCGGTGCCGCCAGTGCACGGGGGCTGGCGGCACCGGGCGGCACGGTGGCCGTCACAGGCTTGGCAAAGCGATTCCGACCACATCTGCCGCGTACGGTTGCCACTCTCTAAGCGCGCCAAGATGCAAGACGCGGTTTTTCAGGTTTCCTTCGCCGAGCCGCGGCCAACAGGGCCACCAAGCGTCAAAATGTGAATGGCCGACCTTAGCTACCCACTGCGTACTCTCGACTGTGCGAAAAACACTTCGTTACAGGTATGTATGCATCTAAATGTGCATAATGAAAAGTATCTACCGGAGTTTGCACCAAGCCTGTAACCCACCAGTGATAGCCGCAATGAGCATTTGTTCGGCGCGTCTGATGGGGATGTATTTTGTCGTTTGTTTTCTTTATGTGCGAAGGGGCCGGGTAGCGCAGATATCACAGGTGGCTGTGTGCGCTAGACCGTAATATTTAGCATGTTTTATCGCGACTGCCGCCTGACTAAAAAGAAAAGAAAAATTGGGCGTTTGTTGTGATGCACCGCCGTTCGCGAGCCGAGTGGTTGAGCTGGCCACGGGGCTCGCGACTGGATGACCATTAAAACGCCGTATTTTTTTTTTCTTGTTAGGCAGTCACGATAAAACATGCTAAATATTACGGCCTAGCGCACAGAGCCGCCTGTGATATATAAGCTACCTAGCCCTTTCGCACATAAAGAAAAGAAAGGACAAAATACATCGCCTTCAGGCCCCGGCGCAACTAAAGCAATCACGCACCGAAAAAATCCTCATTGCAACTATCCCTGGTGCGCTACAGCCTGGGTGAAAACTCCAGTAGGTACTCTTCATCATGCATATTTCGTTTAGATGCATACATACCTGTAGTATCTGTGTTTTTGCCGCGCTCGGAGCATATGACGCACTTGACACTCTTGCACAACGCACAGTATTTTTTTTTTTAAATTAAAGGCTCGCCTTCGTGCACGCCAAAGCATCCGGATTTTGTTCCTTTGGTGTACGCAATCAGATGCACTTCGTTAGGGAGCTTGATAATCGTCGTCTTCGTCCAACCGTTTGCAACGGCAAGGAAACCGCTCGGCACAATAAATGAGTCTCCTGGAGGGTTCATGCTCGTTCACTTGCAGAGTGGATCGCTCTGGACGTAGAACAGGGTTGGTTCCTGACCGAGATGCGCATCCGATATGTAGGAGATTCACATGTGTCACCAAGTTGTTGATTCCGCAGAAATCGCGGCGGAGGCAGAAATGAACGTTGGAGATCCTTTCACAACAGAATGACCATTCTCTGCGCACCGAGAACCTTTTCACCACTGCGACCACATCCGTTCTGACTCGAAACCGGCTACAGCTCTGAATCATCCATTGCCAGAAAAATACAGCGCGTTTCCTGCAGGTGTGCATTCCGGCCGGGACAATGCCCTTTTCTCGGGGTCTGTATATGTGCCTCTCTGCCGATCTTCGTGGATGAAATCCTATAGCTGCACGGTTGTAGATGACGCGAGGAGGAAGCGACGCCCATTGCACCATGCCAGCGCCGCGGTGACCGCATTGTGCTCGGTAACTCAAGACACCCCGCGCATATGCGCCGCTCAAAGACACAGGAGACGATTCCACCTAGCTCTGCAGCATCAACAAACCCCTGGCTGCTTTGCCCTTTGAGATCCCCCTCTCTCTATCCCTCTCTCTCTACCCCCACGCTCTCCTGTCTGCCGAAAACCTGCACGCTGAGAGCGTCTCATTCTGTCACGTCGAACACGGCCCGCGCTATACGCTCTCAAAATACGGAGATAGTATATGCGTACGTGCGTTATGAGTGGATTGTGAAAACGCTCTACCTTCCCCCATACTGCGTGAACATGATATGCTGCAATCACTGTCACTACTTTTCGTTCCGAGGCCAAAAAAGGGGAGAAGCTTTCGCTTTCTACCAGCGTTGACGTGGCCATTTCGTATGGTGTGCTTTCGCGTCGTCTGCTACACTGCCGCTCAATGTGTTTCCCGCCCGCTCCAGCATGATGGCGCGACATCCTCGCGCAAAAGGCGGATTTGATAGTTAACTGCCGTCACATCATCACGCGGAGGTTGCGGCGTGTTCTTAACGTTTGAACCATGTTTGTGATGACGTTGTGCACTAACTTTAGCGCTGTAAACAAGTGGCGTAGAGGTTGCTGGTGACTCGGTCTCAGATAGCGTTGGCCATTCATCGTCGTCCAACTGGAGAGCCTCAAATTGGTTGAATGTCTGAACCGGTAGTTTACTATCATGTTGAGATCATTGCCTTTGCATCAACACGACATACCTTTTGAGTTGTTTGCTGTTTTGTTGGGCAAGTTGGAGAGGCATAGCTTCATCTGGCGTTCTAAATGGGCAGTACCTATGCATATGGCCAGGTGGGAAACAGCTATAACTGTGGGCAACATTCGGTTTATATGCACGAGAGCTAACAATGCAGCCATAAGAAAATAGGTGAGTTAGGGGAGTGAGAGGGCCTTGCAAGGTGACGATGCAAGAACGCCCCTTTTTCATGCGAAGGGCTTTGATCACACGATGTGTAGGGCAGTAGAGCTCACGCTGAAGCGCAGTCTGGTCCTCTTCAACGTCTACGTTGCAGACAATACAGCGTTGTAGGCCGAAACCATCAACAAGATAGACCTATACAGGAACCGAAACTTTGCTTGTTACTGAAATACACGTAAGTGCTTGCGGACACTCAACAGCAGGCAAACTCGGGAGCCACACAGCAATCATATTCGACTTTTTCTAGGCTGTGAAGTCACAGAAAGCCTTGGTTCCAAGACATGCGCCCAGGTTCACCTGAATAACTCTATTCGGTATCTCCGTAAAGCACTTGGTTGTCAGAGCCTTAATGGTCACTTCACAGGATGGCGATCCCGGTGTCGAAAATACTGGGTGATCAGTCTTTGTACAGGAACGCTTGCCTTGTGAACTGATGTTGGCGGAAGAGGGCTCCGGTGCACTGTTTTCTGACGGACGCTTCTGACTACCGCGCTGTGCTGTCCATTTAGATAGTAACGCTGAAGACATCCCCATTGGCGTTCTCGGCTCCTCACGCTCACTGGTGGGAGCTTTATTAATAAGTGGAGGCTGTTTAGCCATTCTCGACCTCCACCCTAAGGACAGATCGCTCATGGCATGATGTGCATTTTGAGACGACAGCATGTGTGCTGCAGCAGGTGGACCAGGAGTAGTAACCGTGAGTTGGGACTGAGGCTCGGATATCAATAATTGTGCGGTTGGTAATGCCGTCGTAGCTGGCGGCGCCGACGAAAGTACCTCCGCCAGGGTGCCACCGAAGGTACTAGGATCTTAGTGTCTTCTGAGCGCTGTTCAGCTGCAGAAATTATGTGATGAATTCCACACAACCAAACAATAGTTGAGCGCTCGGAACACCCTCAGACCCTGAGAAGTCAATTCTGCCGATGTAAGGATGTTATTTACACGAAAGGTAAGATTTTCACTCAAACGATGAGCAGCCCCATCAGCAAGGACACTTCTTCGTCCTTGTTCGGCCGCGATCTGTACTTGCCATTTTACAACGACAATATTGTATAAAATATTGTGCACTGTGCTTTGCACGTGAAGGTACTCAAAAACAGGAATCGTTATCTGCAGTTTCGGACAATATGAGGGCTAGACATTCGCTGTGCTTTATGTTATTTAGCGTGGCCTTTAGCAGAAGAGCAGAGTAGTGTTGCCTGCGCATAGAAGTCTAGCATTGGTCTATGGATGCATTTACCATGGAATAAGCAGTCGGCATTGCGCTTGACCCGTTTATTCTTCGACTCAAAAGACGCTGATAAGCGAGGAATGTGCATGCGATGTATACACAGACTCATCTGTTTTATCGTGGTTTCGGAAGAGCCTAGAAAAGCACGATATATTTAAAGTCGCAAAGTCAGGGATATGATGACATTTTATGTTTTGCCTAGTAGGGATGTTGACTGTTATTTTTTCGAATTCATCTGTGGCGATTTGCACCGATATTTAGCCTAGAAAACTGCCTACTTTCTACAAGTTTCCGCAGCATCATTATGCATGAAAGTTCGGTAGATTTACTATTTTCCCGAATAATTCGACAAACGTCCCTACTGATTCAGTCAGGAGTAGTGGCCCAAGTAGACAAACCCAACTCGCCTAGAAACTGCATGCTTAGGACCCTACTGTAACCACTCGCAATTATCCCCGCTTGCTTTACAGTACTATTCGTTCTTCATGACCACGCTGGGGAAAAAAAAGAAAGAAAAACAACCTTTTCCTCACGAAACCTGTGTCCGGAACGTCTCATTGCGCACTAGCGCATAATGACATACCCTTTTACTTAACAGGGTAAAATGACACATTATTCACTGACAGGAGCTAAAGTTGTTTGTGTTTATTTTAGTACAGATAACTATTCTAGAAAAATCATTTCACTGATTAGAAAATGCACAACTTGGCGGCTTTCTATCTAAAACTAATATATACGAAGTGCAGAATGGTAACAAATAATGTCAGAAAAATAATAAAAGTTGCGAGGGACAGGTGTGAGGGCACCGATACATGCTCGAATAGTACTTTACGCGTTGAAGAAATCTGGCAAGATAGCGCATAATTTGGACGCAAGTGATCCGACTACTGCACTACAGTCTATACGCTGCTGCTAGTTGCGGTGGCGCGTCGCCCAAATTGATGGAAAGTGGTGGCGAGGGGCTCTTTTTAATAATAAATACAGATTTCAAAGTATGGACTCCATGCAAGTATTTTGAGATTGGCTTCACCCTTTGCAAATACAACCCCTACCGAATTTTTGCAAATGACTTTTAACATAAATATCTTTCTCAATATCCCTTTTGCCTAGTGCTACTATGTCAAATGCTTTGTTCTTAGAATCCGCATGAACTGCCTGGTCTCAACCTGCACCAGAGTCTTGTAGGTGCACACGTACTTCGGAAAGCGGTCAAGCGTACTTGCTGATGATACGTCTAGGATTTCTAGACTGTAGCACTATCCTATGAGAAATGAAAAGCGCTCATGTGCGCGTGATAATTTTCTACCTTTGGAAAAAAGTACAACTTGCTGTGACTACTGACACGAAACTATGAATTGGGAAAAGAAAACAAAATAATTTATAAAAAGCGGATTTCGTTCGCTTCGCTTTATAGTGTTATTTTCAGGTTTTTCATATAATTATAGATATCCGCATTATTATCTTCAGCGAGGCAAGAGGGATTGCGAAAAAGGAAAAAGGCGCTAATGTGCAAAAGATTGAAACAATCCTAAAATAAATTAATATTTACGTTTCTGGAAGTGTCCCCCTCCCCCATCCCATAATTGTGCTAACTTTATTTACCACGGTTTTCACAGCACATTTTGGCACTAGTTCAAAACTCTCGCCCTCAATTAACTGCTAGTTCTAACCCGGAATGAATGCAAGATAATGGCGAAACAGAAATGAACTGTTTCGAAGATAAGCATGTAAAACCAGGCTTATATCTTAGCTACGGCTGTTTTGAGCTGCCTGGAATATAAAAAGAAACAAAGCAAATCTTTCTCTTCAACACGACTGTTTCCTTTTACTTAGCGGGATTCTGCCCACCCTGCCAAATAATTAGCAGTACAAACCGTGAACCATAGCGGAAATTGGGAGAGGGGACGAGTGCTGGGGCGGAATCACGCTGCTCGCTTCAGTATCGTCTGCTTGGGCGTTCTATTTCGTCGGAAGCAACCCCTCGAATCAAGTTTCATCTCCGAGGTTTGAAAACGCTTTTGTTGCGGAAGCAACGCTACGCTGGTCGCTGAGCCATTTCGCGGAGCCCCCGACGAGCAAAGCTGCGCATGCACAAGGAGCGATTGACGTCACACGGAGCACAGTGGGAGAACCTGAAGTCCCTTGATAGGAGAACTGCGTCGGAGCCGCTGCCGAATCTTCCGCTGCATGGGTGACACAAAGGTGCCACCGCCGCGCCAGAAGGGAGTGATGTCACACGGTGCACAGCTGGTGCGCCAGGGCCACTGCCGACTCCTCCGCGGTGTGGTGACTCATAGGTGCCTGGTGCCATCTCCGCCGCGTTCGCCGCAGATGTTTTTCTATCTGATATGTTCTTGTGGCTTTGATAGGTGCAAACATTTGCCGTCCGAAATAATACTGTTGTTCAAGATCCAACTGTACGTACATTTTTAAGGAGGTTTCCTCAATTAATAGAGCGATATGTTCAACGTTCTCAAGAATTATCTGTTCGCAAAGTACCTATCGGAAATAGTCACTGGGAATGTTTAGTTTTCTTTTGCATATGCGTATTGTTTACAGACATCCGCATCATATGCAGCGTATACAAGGCAAGTAGTCGGAGCTTTTTGGAGCGCCATTGCATATCAACCGATTGCTGGAAAGCACATTCTTCACACTAACCACAACTTAGCAGACAAGGCTCAATGCAGCAGCAAGAATTGTGGGCATTCGCTTGCCCTCGCTTGCTTTGCATCAGCTGTGTCTTCCGGCGCAGCAGGGCCAGGCAGTCGAGGGTTGCACGAGAATGTTAAGATTTGGCAAGGTGTACAGTCTATAACACTGGACCGGAAAAGCAGAAGTCGTTCTCGCTGCGTGAGAACCTTTTTTCTCGGCCTTTATATCTCTTTTAGCCGGATCAACATAAGGATCTAA
This sequence comes from Amblyomma maculatum, assembly GCA_023969395.1. Lineage (NCBI taxonomy): Eukaryota > Metazoa > Arthropoda > Arachnida > Ixodida > Ixodidae > Amblyomma > Amblyomma maculatum. Next base: position 19,805 of record JAJIZL010025244.1, read on the forward strand.
TTACATAATGAGCTGGCTGAATACAAGACAGCAGAATTAGATGCCTGAAGGAGACACTTACCCAAGGCAAACAGTATCCATGTAACTGCAGCGGCATTCACGCGGACCATTCTGATGCAACCGTATAAAAACAGGAAAACGGTTGTAAAGGTATACAGCTTGATGTTCTGCTTTTCGAAAAGGATGATTGTCTTCGTTCTGATAGTAAAATTAGCATTCACTTCTTTTTTTTTTTTTTTTTGCTATGGAAGCAGGT
>JAJIZL010025244.1:20947-32058 GCA_023969395.1 Amblyomma maculatum
GGATGGATGGATGGATGGATGGATGGATGGATGGATGGATGGATGGAATATAGGAGCGTCCCATTTGAAACGGGGTGGTAGCAGTAGCTATCATGCTCATTTTTCTCCCTATAATTATTGATTTAGAATGGTTAACTAAACCATCATTCTATTTACTGAATTTGGTTCCTACATTACTAACATTATGTCACTTCTCTGCTTTTAAGCCACCAATCTTCCAGTCGTTTTTTGTTAGTTTCCACCGCCGGTTTATTCACCCGGACACTGTTATCTCTAAACCCCAGAGCTTCAGGAACAGTGATTGCGCCTGCACCAACTTCCGGATGGATACCATTACATTCGAGTATAATATGGTCAATTGTTTCACTGAAGTTTCCACATACACCACGTGCGTCATCTCCATTGTTAAATTTCTTTTTGTAGCTGCGTGTTCTAAGGCACCCTGATCTAGCTTCAAAAAGTAGGGCACTGTCTCTTGAGTTATCAAAGAAATCTTCCTTCCTGATCTGCATTTTCCATTTTCGGTATAATTCCACACTCTGTTTCTTTTCCATCGAATTTATCCAATTTTTACCTTCTGTGTTTTTCACCTGTTGCTTAATGCTCTTTATTTCTCCGTCCTTGTTACTAGCATACTTACTAGTTAGTTTCCTAGTTCTTTTCCTTCATTGTGAGTCAACGCTTTTTACGTACAAATATTTAAATTCTTTAGCTGCTCATCTGTTACTGTCCAATTTCCTCAGGCGTACCTCATATAATATTTTACTCTGACCTTCCCGTACTTAGAAAGATGCCCAGCCCATATCTCCCTGTACCGCCTCATTTTGTAGTTTTGCCGTGGGCACCTAGTGCTAATCGTCCAACGGATCTCTGATTTGTTTCTAATGTCGACTATACCTCTGATTTTTAGGCACAAAATCGCATTTCCGAAAGTAAGTCCGGGCACCATATTTCCTTTACAAATACCCCTCAAAACCTCATACCTGTTGTATCCCCACAATGCCCTATGCTTCATTATCCCGGCATTCCTTCGCCCTTTGGCCGTAAGTGATTGCTCATGCTTTCCAATGTATGCCAATCCTTCGTTTACCTTTACCCCCAGATATTTATATTCTGTTACTCTAGGTATTTCAAGGCCTTGTATTTTAAGACCCTGATCAGTTGAGCCGTTGAAAATCATCAGACCCGACTTAACTGCGCTGAAACTGAAGCCTAGAGCGTCCCCTTCGTCTCCGTAATACTTAACTAGAGTTTGCAGTTCTTCCAGACTCTCAGCTAGCAGCACAATATCGTATGCATACATCAAACCGAGGAGGCGCTGCTCTACCGCCTTTCCACCTAATCTATATGACAGGTTAAAACCTAGGTTACTGTCTTGTATCCTCCTTTCCAGGTTTATCATATAAAGCATGAACAGCACCGCTGATAGAGGACAGCCTTGTCTTAATCCTTTGCATACTTTGACATCCTCCGTACTTGTTATCCCCTCCCAAGTAATTTCTACTTTGTTATCCTGGTATATTTCCTGTGGGAACTCTATTATCTCATAACCGATACCTTCTTCTTTTAATATGTTCCACAGGAGTTCCCTGCTTACGTTGTCGTACGCCCCGTTTATGTCCAGGAAGGCCAAGTACAAAGGTCCATTTTCCACTCTAGATATTTCGATGCATTGGGTAAGCACGAACAGGCTATCATCTAAGCGCCTACCATTTCTAAAGCCGTTCTGAAGTTCTCCGAGTATCTTGTTACTTTCAACCCATTCTTGTACCTTTAATTTCACAGCCTGCATGGCTAACCTGTACATAACAGATGTTATGGTAATCGGCCGGCCTGTAGGATTTTATGTGCATCCTGTCTCCTCTCCCTTTATAAATCAAATTCACTTTACTCTGCCGCCAGCTGTCCGGAATTTGCTTATTCGTTATGACTGTTTCCAGAGCTTTTAACAACGTATCCTTACTTTTTGGACCGAGTTCATTAATCAGCTTGATCGGAATTCCATCTATTCCTGTAGATGTGTTTTTGGGAATATTTTTTTCTGCCTTTTTCCAGTTTAGATTGGTCAGTTCTAAGCTGCTTTGATTCGGTGTTCCCTTCAAGCAGCCCGTCGTTGTTCAATAGCTTCCCTGATTTCCTTATTCCACCAGCTCCGTGGCTTCCGCTTTCCATTCCAGCGGTTTGCTACTTTAACCTCCTGAATTTTCCTCCTTATGAGTAGTTCTACCTGTTCATAATCCCAGTCTTCCTTGGGGCTTTTCTCTAGTGCTTCCTCTATGTCTGCTGCTATCTGCGCTATTTGATCGTCATTTAATTTTGCGTTTACGTTTTGTCTAAGTTCCATTTCTCTTTTCATCAAGGGCCCCATCTGCAGACTAATACGTTTATGATCACTTCCCAGACTACACTCCCCTTCTTCGTCTATTTCCATTTTTGTGACCTTGCTATAACTTTCCTGCGACATTAGACAATAGTCAATGGTCGTCTGCCTGTTGCGGAATCCCCACGTGATTTGGCTTTCACATTTTGTTTCTCTATTTACTATAACTAGATCGTGTCGCTCACAGAAATCTAGCATTATCTTGCCGTTACAATCCGTGTATCCATCCAGATCGTCGATGTGGCCGTTCATGTTCCCCAGTAGAATAATATTGGCCCCGTTTCCAAACTGGCTTATATCGTCACTGAGACATTCAAAAAGATCCCTGTTTTCTTGCCTGCATTGATGTCCTGTTCCTAAATAAACTACCCCTAGCCATGTTCTTATGCCGGCAATTGTTCCTGAAACCCAGAGATGCTCTTTACAAGATGATTTAATTCTTTGCCAATTTATTCCCTGGTGTATCAACATACCTACCCCTCCACCCTTTTTTTTCAGTTCTCGTTCTGTTGCACCCTTCCCAGACGTAGCCTTCTATAAACGGCGGATCTTCTAGATCTCTGAGATGAGTCTCGCAAAGAGCGTACACACCTATTTTGTCATCCTTCAACTGCTGTTCTATCTTTAGCCATTTCGCTCTTTTTCTACCTCCTTGCATGTTAATGTAGCTGATCCTAGTGTTAAATATCTTTTTTGTACTTTTCTTTCTCGACCTACTCTTTGCCATTTTTGGGGGCTCAGCCTCCATTATTACACTTTCTTCTGCTTCACTTCTAACTACCTCTGTGCACGGAGTCCTCGCGGACCCCCTAAAAAAGCTACAGCCCTGCTTGCCAGGCGCCAGCCGATCTCTGCTCCCAACCTTCTGTTAAAATGAATGCCATCTCGCTGAAAAGCCCTACCAAAACTGCTTTATGTACCTCCCCGTTTACCTCAACCACTTCGAAACGCTTCTCCAGGCTTAACTTTCTTATGTCCTGGTTAACTGTCACCACGTCCTTTTCCATCTTTCCGTTCAATTCTAGCACCTCTGGTACTGTGCATACAACTATCTGCGTCTGCTGTGCTATCTCCCTGATCTCGTCAACTCCCTTAGCTAAACTTTCCACCACTCCTGCAGCGTCACCATTTAGGACATCGTTTAGCCCCGCGGCTACTATTACCATACTGCGCTCTGCGGAATTCTTCAACAACCTATTTTTACTCTCTTTTAGCACTGCCCTCATTATTCTCCCTGGGAAGGCTCCAACCAACACTCTCTTATCACCCCTTACACGTTCCAAGATATCTCACTTGCACCTGTTCATGTTAGAATCTCCGGTGATAAGCACCTGGGCTTTCTCTCTCCCTCTCCCAACTGTTGGCTCCTGCTTTCGGTTATCTGTGTCCTTATCTCTGAGATTTTCATTCTTCCTTACTTCTTCCTTTTTTTCCGGCGTCTTAGCTGCTTCTAAATAACTCTGACGGTTCGGATCCGCCTGACCTACTTTGCTTATGCCTTCCATGCCAGTGCTGGCCCCTGCCACGTGGCCCGCATTGGAATGTTCATCCTCGTTGGTTCGAAGGATAAAGTCGGCCCCTTTTTTTTTTTTCAATTTGAACAAGCTGTCCAAGCAGTTTCTGATTTTCCGCTCTTAACAAACTTACTTCATTTTCTAAATCATCCACACGAGACACTAAACTGCCCCTTTCTTGATCAAATCTATCTAAACGCGCACTCAGTACGCAACACCGACACAAAAAGTCGCTGCCTTCCGCTTCACCTACAGAGTCAAAACGCGTTTCCTTGAGATTAACCTGCGCCTCCCACTAAGTACACTTTACCTTCTTTTGATTGCACATCTTAAGCGCTCATCGACTGAACTATATCTATTACGAATTCTCAGAATATACAGATTGCCAAAAGAAGACACAAGAAATGACTAACAAACACGCCTTAAAAACCAATTCTGCGAATGCCAATAGCCTAGTCAAAAAAATATTTATCTCTACAGGATAGCTAAATAAAGAACGCCAAGAAAACCTAGCTGCCGGCACGAAAAACCAGGCCGCCAGGACCAAGAGCTAAAATCTATTCTTTTGGCTGCACCTAACCTAAAGAAAGAACTCATCTATTTGACGCTTCGGAAGCTCCCGCTGTCGCCAGTCCGTCCGTTTCCAGTAGCCACGTGCAATCGGAGGAGCGATGGAACACGCGTCCGCACCACACGGCTGTCAACAAAGTCAAGTTAAGAGGGGAGAGGTGTGCCCCCTGGTGGATATTCCACTCGTTTCTTTATCTGCGTACCGTCTTTGTAGCGCTGAAAATATTTGTAGGCTTCTTGTCCTTCCGTTTTGGTTGCATGCCGGCTCAAATATCGGCGGCGGGTCGAGCGTTCCTGTCTGAAGCAGACTCATGAAATTGCTTCCTTCTTTCCTTTCGCAATCTTGGGCGCTTATCAATCCAGCAAAACTCTGGAAGCAGCACATGCACGTTCGCGTCCTCATGAGGAGCTAGACGGGGACACGCATATTTGAAGTCGCCATATTATCTGTTTGCTTTGTCTCGGCCACATACATAAGGTAGCCGACTTCATTATTTCATCGCAAGCTTGAGTGCAGCATATGCAATCGCGCTAGCACGTGGTCCTTTCCATGTTTAGCGGGCTTTCTGGGACGCAAACGAAAAGGACCATGTAAGATATATTCTGTGTTAAACAGTCTAATAAAATATTTGTGAAACTGCTCCACAACGTTCGTGTCACACTTGGGGCTTGCCATCAATATATAAAAAGTAGCGTAATTAATCGCAATAGACCAATTGAGATAAAAATAAACATTACCCTTGATTACCTAACTTCCAAATGCGAAATTGGAGCGCAGCTCATCACCTGTTTTACCTTTTCGACACATTGAGGCAAAGATTTTGAGCAAAACACGAATGTACAATTACAGACTTTTCTAAATTTTTCGCACGTATTCCTTCAAGAAACACTCCACTAACAGTTCTTAGCTGTCATGAAAGAAGCTCTGTGGTCGAAGAAAGGAATAGAGCAATTCAGTTATCGGGAGGTAGCGGGAAGCAGCGCGTGGGCCCAAAGGAACGTTGCGCGACGAACAGATAGCAGCGACTGACTGATTCCGCTGATGCCGGTAGCGAGTGAGAACGGGATGCACGCATCGTGATCAGCTGTAGCGAGCCGGCGTTTTGGCAACCGGAGAGCACCCTAGCTGCCACGCAGGAAGGAAGGAGACCCCCGCCTCCTCTTTCTGCATGGCGGCGACGGTGTTCTACGCAGTCACTTTGTCTTGACTCGCTAGTGGCGGCAGCGGCATCAGTCCGTCGCTGCTAGCGCTGCCTCCGGCGACCCCCCCCCCCCCCCCTCCTTTCCTCGTGTTCTCCGGTTGCTGCGCGCTCTCGTGCTCCCATCGTTCGCCGCTGAGTGTACCCCCCTCCCCCCCTCTTCCTGCGAGGTTCCGTTTGCCGAAGCGCCGACTTGAACTGGGGGGATGAAAGGGGGGCGGAGCTGGCTGCAAAGCCGACGCCGACGATGAAGCGAAACCCAGGAACGGGCGCCAAAGAGCTGCGCTGTAAAAATAGCCCGAGAGTTGCTGTAGGCTAATGCCAACAACCAGCATCTGGGTTCATTCGCGTCCGAGCTGCCTTTGATTTTTTAAATCTTGGCTTAATTGACATAAGACACCCTTATAAAGCTGAATCCGCTATATCCAAAATTGTGCCTTGGTCTACGTTGACGCGATTTTCCTCTTGTATTAAGCTCCGTACTGCGCACAAACAACTACACTGAGCTATTATTACATTGGGGTTCTAGGTTGTGTTTCAGGCTTTTGTATTCGTCGTCACCGTCGTCGCAAATGACTTTATAATCTCCTCAAATTACTCGATAAGGTCATATAAACATGGAATTGCTTATCTGATCATTTTCTCTAGGCGCATGGTGTGAGACAATGGGCAATGAATTCTCACGCATAGAATGCCTTATACCCAAGCATGTGCGTGTCTGCGGCTTGCGCATGTGTAAAAACGTACCCTAGACACGTTGGGGATCATGTTTGGACCATTAAGAAGGTGTTAACTAATTTCAGAACAAATGTAGCTTCACTACGGCACTTTTGACGACAGAGGTGCCGTAAACTGCAGGCTCTCACTTGTTGAGAAAAGCGAAAGTAGAAATTCACCAGTTTTAAAAAGCATGTTATTATTTACACACCACCATGGCGACAAGCATGTAGTCTGCATTGTCACCATAGAAACAGGAATGAGCCACTCAAGATTCCTGGTAGAGACTAGAAGGCAACGATGCTTGACATGAAGGAGAAGTGTGACTGGTGTGGAAGGCGTCACCTGTATTATGTTAAGGGCTGTCGACAAATAAGAATAGTCATCGAAGAACACACGCCGAAAAAAATTTAGTGTTACAGACCTTTGCTAGCAAACACGAATTGGCGTGCCGCATTCACGACGAGTGGTTACAAACGTGACCGGGAAACCCGATAGAAGAGAATGCCTGATGTAAATGCACTGATTGATGCACCGGTTTCGATAATCACGTTTTAGCCAGCGATATAGAGGTGACAGGGCTTCTGTCTTGTCTGCTCGTTATGCTAGCAGCCGTTAGTATTGTGCGTACTACGGGCTGAGGGCACAATCCTCCGGAATGTAAAAGGATTCGACCATGATGAACCCAGCCGTGAATGCTTTATTCTTATTCAAGTCAGGACAGAACTATGAATGCGTGTCACGGCACATGACTGTTATACACCTGTGCTGATCGAGGAAACGCTCTTTTCCCCTCCACCTTTGAGAATAAGCGTGCACCCCGAGATCTTTTCCACGTTTATCCCAACAGTTGATCGAACGTGTCGGCTCTACATCGCCTCTTGTGCTAGACTTGTGTGGCCGTCGGATGCTCTATGTAGAGGGGGCTTTGCTCTTGTGGGTGTAGTCACCCTGCTTTGTTCTTTCTGAATCTGCAACTGCGCTGATTGGACGCCAAGATAAGCAACGTTTCTATTAACGGATAGCCTTCGCATTGCAAGAAGCCTTAGTGGTCGATAATGCCATTGGAAATGAAACGACCGAACTTGAAAGAAGGCTGCTTCTGCCATTCCTATAACCTCCGGAGTACCTCAAATAAGCGTGCATCGTCCATTTCTGTTTTTATTTTTTATTAGCGGAACTTCTTATTGCAGAAGCTGCAATATCCGTGTTGTATCATATGCGGATGACAGTAATACTTTGTGACTGCTTCTTCAGAAGCAGACATGGAAGAACAAGCAAATAATGCACTTATTAAGCTGAATTCCTTAGGAGAAGCGAATTATCTGCGAATAAATCCGATAATAACAAAAATAATTCTATATCGCCCAAAGGGTTACAAACTATTGAAACATTTTATAGACAAATATAGTAAGCAGTCTTTACAGCTCGTGGAGTCTATGAAAATACTTGGTGTAACGTTTGCGAACTATTTAACTTGGAATGCTCATTTGGAATACATTAGGTTATAGGTCGCCTCCCCTCTTGTAACCCTTAGACCACCGATTTAAGCACTTGCTCCCTATAAGAGAAAAAACATTGCTTTATAATGCGTTAGTACCTCCTCAGTTTCAGTATTGTATTACTGGTTGGTGTACAACAAGTGTAACACATCTTCGTAATGTGCTTTTGCTTCAGAAAGAGGGATAGCGGTGTATTGCAAAAGGCACCTCTCACTTCTCTCGGCAAAACTCTTTTCATAAAGTTTCACATAGTTCCTATCTTCGTGTTGTACGTACCCTTGACAAGTTTTAATATGCCATAAATCTCACATATTCACACCGATAATATCTTCGTTTGATTGCGGAACCTAAAGAAAGCACTAGTCGTTGGGACACAAGACAGGAATTTGGTTTTCACCAACGCAACGAGCTTATGGTATATTCCCTATCTTATACCCTCCAAAACAAATAAATATGCTTTGTAAGAAAGGAAATAAACTTCGACTTCATATACTTTTGGTAGTTTCGTCTTTGCTCCGGCTCGCTGCAAATTCACATAGTGATGCACTGCACTAGGCTATTAAACATAAGTATGTTGCATTTTGCTCACTTGTACCATGTCCGAAGCAGCCGTGCCTAGTAAGCTGCTCCTTATTTTTCTTTTTTACGGTTCCGACTTCTAATTGGAGTGCGGTCACCACCCACAGCTGGTCGAAACAAGGAGCGAAAGGTCTAGTCGGTAGAGCCTGTATTTGGCGTACAGAGCTGGCACGTGTGCCATGAGGGCCACCGCGGTGAAGCATTTGAAATAAGTACCACAACGAGTGTACTGGCATAGCACAGAACCACGGATGTTTCTGTTTAGTTCACAGTCTAAGAAACTGCTTAAGGTGCGTGGTCATTGCAATTATTTGTGTAATGTATCCGTCACCACGTGATATTGATGTATGATCCCATTAATCCAAGGTTCCAAGCTTAGCGCCTTGTTAAACCGAACATATGGAATATCATCCTGCCCTGAGCAAAAACAGCGCCCCCTCCTACCCGCCCCCCCCCCCCCAATTCCGGTTACACAAAAATAAACGCAGCTCTGGCTTGCCTCACTGCTAATGCAGTGTCTTTAAGCTGAGCTTTTGCCATATCTGGTTTTTCACTTTCCGCAGCACGAAATCTTTAACACGCTTTGACCTTTTGCCATATCTGGTTGTTTATCTGTCGCAGACACAAATTGTTTAACAAGCTATGCCTGTGATCAGTCACGCATGTGTTTGTTTAAGATGAGGGCGGTAGTTATGAGAATGGAAGAGAGATGCAAGCAACCTCGTGCATATCGGCCGAACAATATCGAACCCAATTCATCACGTTCTCTTTCGCGGCTTTCGGAATTGTTCTGTTATATATGTTCGCCAAAGAGTAAGCATGCTGTTAGAAATTTCATGGCATCCGACCATTGTGTGTTGTTAAGTTGTACGCATATGTCAGAGTGCACATGTAGGGTTGTCATGCATGCTCTCAATCATTTTAATAGTTTCAAAAGAGAGCACGAAAGCGTGCGAGAACTCAAAAATATTAGTATCGTTCACTTTACACGAGAGGAAGCCACTGGCATCTGCAGGGCTAATTAAATATAGCGACGCCATGCTCATCGTTCTCCTGAGTGCGACTTTATATTCTAAATTCAACACAATGTGCGCGAGCAGATTTCAAGCGTAGCGTATTTGATTCGCCAAGTAGTTATTCAAACAATATATGTGCAAATAAATTTGCTAATTTGTTTCTTTAAAGAGGAACGCGATTTAATGACCGATAAATTGCTGCGAGCCTTGATTTCGGCGACAAAATTTTCTGTACCCTCAGCGATGATCACATAGGGAGAAAAATGGTCCGTCCTAGTTCTCAAAATGCTCTCACGTAACGGGTGTCGTTGTCGCTCCATTTTCACATAAACCGCGCCTCCAAAGATAATTTAATTGGGGATTAGGTAAATAAAAAACTGATAAGTATTGCTAAAAAAGAACGACTGTAACAAAGGTGAGAGAAGATTTTAGACATTCAGTTTTACTGATATCGCTAGACTAGGTGCTGAAATGCGCGATCGCTTCATTACGTATCGTTAGTCCAATCTTGCGTGTATTCATGCAGTCCGATCATTTTTGTTCTCTCTGTAGGTGCTGATATTTTTTACTTACATTTACTTGCTGTCCTGTCAAAAAAATAACCGATATCAAGTCCCCTTCGCTTCACGTAATTGCACTTCTCTTCACCGCAGTTGGATGAACGTTATATATTTGCCGTATTTCTTGTGGCTAGCCAGTACGGGACGTTGTAACCCTTTTTATAACACATGATCCTAGAGAGAGGACTTATTGATATATAAATGAATATTATACTTCTTAAGTGAAGTGGCCATTTAGAGAAACAGCAGTGTAAGGGATCATCTCATTTGCGCGGGGGCATTTATTGCTCCGATGGCCGCAGGCCTGCAAGAAGCGGTTGAAATTCGGGCGCGGTGCCTAACAACAGGGCATTGTTTGGTGGTCGCCCTTAACCACTCAATAAGCTTGCGGCACGGAAAAACGCTTGTAGCAGATGAAAACCCGAAAGACGAAAGGCCGAGGAAACGCAGAGCCCGCTAATTCCTGAAGTGAAGCGGGCGACGCACTGAAAAGGTGCGATCACTCTCCGCAGCGGGCCAGGCAGGTGCACTTCGGACTGTTCGGAACCGAGGGTCGAAACATAGCCGGTCGGGGGATTAGCAGCGTTTGCATGAAGGCGACTGTAGCGCATCGCATCGCACAGCATTCTGCAGCGCCTCAAGGTAATGTGTTGCAACGGCGTTTACATGTAGCGTATAATCTGTAGCATAGGATGCTGGGTGCCTCGATGCGTGCGCGCATCGAGGCCTCCTATATCTAGCGCGGTGCCAGCGGCCCCGGATGTCGCATATTGAAAGCAACGGTGGCGAGTTGTATATCTTTCATAGCTGATTTATTGTTTATTTTATATAAAACAAGGTAAGAAGAAAGCTGTAATAAATAATAAAACAGTGTTTCAAGCGGAATTAAATAATTCGTCTCCTTTATCCAACCACAGCTATTTGAATATCCCGCGCTGTCTGGCAATTTATCACCATGGCGCCCAAACAACGCTTACTCGCTAAGTCTAACAGCTGTCCATTTCACAAGCTATCTTAAAATTTAAGGCGTTTTAAAGCGTCGTGACGCTGAGTTAAACTATTCGGGCGAAGGCG
>JAJIZL010025244.1:57196-85328 GCA_023969395.1 Amblyomma maculatum
TCTTTTATTGCAATGGTAGTGCGGAGGAATTTCGCTTTTGGGTCTTCCTGAATTTCCTGTTCCGTGAGGCCTCATGTTGATTGGATGGCCAGTTGTTTCTTTCTTGAAACTAGAAGTTCTGATTTGTTCGAGGCACATGTTAGACCGCTTTGTTTTGCGTATACCTGGACTGTGTTTTCGACTTCATGTACTCTGTGTTTTCCGTATTGTAATGTCATCCGCATAGATGGCATATGTGATGCTCTCTATGGTGTCAAGCTTCTCTGGGAGCTCAACGGGGCTGCGTTATAGAGAACTGGGAATACTACTGCACCATGGTGGGACCCTGCGTCGCCCACTTGTCTATATCGCCTTCATCTGCCCTCCACTCTCCATGCTGGTCATAGAGGGCGCCACACTCTTACAGACACTTGGGTTCTCTTAACAAATCCTCTCAACGTTTTGCTTTAGGCGTGTCGTGTGCTAAGCCGATTTTATAAGTGCCTCAGCAGCTTTCTGCACGGTCTTTCCTTCTGCCCTTGCGTTTTCGCAGCCCAGCCCTCCCCAAGTACAGTTGCTTTGACTGCTCGTGCAAACAACCGGCTATTGCATGAAGATGGAATATATCTGCACACAACAACGCTGTGTTCATCCTTTACCGCGTGTTTCGATGTACACAAAATATGTCAGTGATTGCTTCAGTACTTCAAGAAGACGAATTTGCGGTGGCCACCATTGGCGCGGCAGAGAGCTGCAAATCGATTACGGGCAGCTTTCGCCACCATTGGCCTCCAAATATATTCGCAAAAAATTTCTCCCCTTGAGAGATTACGGCGAAACCTCAGGGTGCGTCGTGAGCCACCCTTGCCCAGCTGACGTAAAGTAGAACATCTGGTTGCGCGGTCCCATTGGCGAGTTCTAGTGACAAAGGAAGAATGGGGCACGGGGACGCGCAGTTGCGACCTGCTTTCTTTCTCTTTAACACGATGGAGTGTAAATTCTGCTCAACAAAAAATGCTGCGTCGGCGTATTGAGTGAAAAGCCATTAGCCAGCCTCTGTAGAGTGGCAGAATTGGCAGGTCACTTTTTTGAATACTGACTTGACGTCTAATGAAATAAAAACAGAAATCCGTTTAAAATTGGTCCTTACAAAATACCGCCACGTGAAATTCGAAGTCATTCCGTACGGAGGGCAAACACACCAAAGGGACCCCGCGCGACCACATATAATCCCTGCCGTGTGCCTAAAACCCTGTTATGTACTTTAAAGGACGTCTGTTGTGCGGATTCGTAGTGATCACTTCTGCCCGACTTTCTTTTTCTTGTAAAACGTCGAGTATGCAACTGTGTGAAATCTTTGTTTATGCTCACATCCTCTCGTACGAGATCCTATTACGGCGCTGAAGATGCGAAGCGTCATCAGACTTACCTATATTGATCGAAGCCACTCACAAATGCGTTTAAGTTGTTCCAGATGGTCATGGTTTCCTTTCCCGCCTTATCGCCAAAATGTTTTGCAAGATATAAATTGAACACAGTTGAGGATGGTGGTAAATCTTTTCTTCGATCAGTTCGGATGACATTTCTTACCGTTGTCGTGATTGTATTGTTCACATTTTATGGGAACAGTTTAGTTTTTATGATGTTTTTTTAGAGAGCTTTTCAATGACTTATTCACGGTCAAAATGTCAGAACGTTTACATGACATTATTATAAATTTATTCCATATCATAACATAGTGCACAAAGTTCATGCTCTCCTAATATTATATACAAATATGTAAAGTAGGACCTGGATATGCTCTTTATCCTCTCTTACCTGCACTTCCGCGCACAATTTCTTTTGTTGGGCATCGAGGGGGTTTACCGCGTATACTATAGTTCGATCTTAAACTTTTCATTGCCTGGTAGAACAAAATACCTTCAGCCAAGCATTTCACACCTGAAAAGCATATCAGGTATGTGCTGGAATCCTTGCAACCATTAGAAGAACGGCGGATTTTTGGCGTACTGTGGATCGAGCACTGCACCACCCGCGTAAGACCGCTACGGACCGGAGTGGTTCACTGAATTTCGCGTCTTTTGTTTTGGATTTGAACTAAACATCCTATATAGCTGAATGTTAGAGATTTCTTTGTATTTACTGTAATTAAAAGCACATTTGCTCATGGCTTACTCTACGGTCCTCGGATTTTGATCGCGGGAACTACCCTAACTGCAGATGTTTATATAGTGTGACCTTTTCTGGACTGTAGTATGTGACATCGCATATAAAACCAGTGTTGAGGCGTTATAGCAAAGCCTTCAGTTCGACTTAACAAACCTAATCAGTTAATGTGCGAGAATCTAGAAGAGCTACTAAAAGGAACTAAATCTCATATCTTTTGGTGGAAAAGCTTGATAATTGTTTTCCCACAGTTAAACATGCCTTTTCTGCGTTGTTGTAAGTTATGCTAATATTAGATGTTTAATTTAACCAAGCCGTCCTGAAGAAGAATTGTTATTGCAGAAGTGTACGGCGTGGTAGTAATAAAAAGAACACATATAAAGTGCGCACAAAACTAAGCTTTAATGCATACCGACTATTGAAATCGCCAGTCTTCTATTTCATTGTCTTCTGGTGCTTCTTCACGGCATATGGTTCCATTACGAAAGGGTTTGCAGGTCGTTATGATTGATGTCCGATTCTCTAGAATATGCTGTAGAAAAATAAACAAGTCCGTTTCATCAACAATGCCATTTTCACTGATTGCAGCTAGTAATTTTTCTCACAGAGCCCTTATTATTTGATCTTGCCTGGGGTCCTCAGAGAAGGATATGTTGCCCACGCTTCACCCACTGGAGTTATGATGAGCTTAATTAAGCTAACGGGCCGTAAAAGAACCTTAAACTGGACAAAGAAGAAAATCGAAGAAATATGAAAGGAAGTAAAGTCGGTGCACGCAAGAAAGGCTTATACTCAGTGTTCACCATTGAACAACATCTTTAGAGAAAACTTGTTTCTGAAGCCATATTAGCGCTCTAAACCACACAGTGGGATGTATACCGTAAAATAAGCAGGTAGGTTTATATTTGTGCTTGTGCGTATAAGCTGTTTGTCGAAGGAAGCAGAACAGTCAAACACCTTAACATGCCAAAAAAAAAGAGCATTTCTTTTGTCTTTTTTTGCTAAGTGTTAGCTACAGGCCTACGATCCCCATGGTCGGCTGTAAACTAATGGAATACATGTCGTTAATTTCATATAATGGAAATTATAAGGTACACATTACGAAAACAATTACAAGATGCTAATCACACGAATCTACAAATATTGTTGCGAATTCGAAGGAGCAATCTGTATGAGTCCACGCAAACCATTTTCACCTTTTCATATGAATTCTTATATACATATGTACTTTGTTTTTGTGTCACTGGTGTTTTCCTGCAATCAATAATTTTACTTCACCACAGTTATGCAGTACTCCGTAGCCAGCTGAAGGTTTAATTGCATATATGGGTATTCACTAGCAGATCCGTTTTAAAAGGTCCGGCACGGAGATCTCGGAGATCGTCTTCAACCGTGGCTCTCATGCCAGACAAGCTCACGGAAGTCCCGAGTGCCAGCCGTAGAAAATATTAGCAGCTGCCTCTGACCTGCCCAATTACCTGCAAATTAACATAAATGCTTATTCAAAGATCTCTAGTGGCACAATTTGGGCACATATTAAGATCGAGGACTGAAGTATGACTTGTTACTATTCGACGTCATATCAGACTGTGCTTGTCTGCTACGGCAGACAGTAAATACTGGTTTGCTAAGCACTTTTGAATTTCGGGAGAAAAAGCGTTTGTGTAGTCGAAAGGAAATCCCATTGGAAAGCAGGATATTTGCCACTACTGATCCGGAAACAGTTCACCGCACGCATTCTCGCTTAGCACGTGTGAGTCTAGTGCACATGTTTCCTCGTGAAGACATCAGCCGCTAAACGTAGCACTCTCTGAAAGTAAGGGTTAGATGGTATATGGGAACAAAAAGTGAAGAAAAAGGCTGTTGCTTCACTTGGCGAAATAATAGCGATATGCTTGTGAGAAAAGATGAAGGTGTCAGTGTCATTCGGATTAACACTGAAAGTGATCGCGAAAGACGGGTGTGAATAGAAGCTGTAATTGCTTTTGCGCCCGCCACGTCCAGATGGAAACGTTATCGTCGCAACGCTCTTATCATGGTGCTCTATCATTCAGTATCGAAGCTTAAAAAAAAAACGGTCTCGTTTTCATTCTTTCTACCATTTAAACGTGCACAGTTTAGGTAGCCAAAGAATGAACTAGACCTACAACTGGCCTCGTTGAGATAAATTCGACATCCTAACCTTCAACGAGAAATGCCTCACTAGCAGCCATCACACAGTAAATACTTGCGGGTATTCTTAATAAACAGTTTGCTGAACAAATATGAAAGGAGGATGTGTTTCCCTTTTCGTTAAGAATAACTTATATTACGAGGTCATGTCGGAGCACAGCTTTACAAACCATTGCTTTGAGCCCTTTTTTGTGAAATGCCATGCTTTTATATTTGGTGCAAACGCCCTCTGGTGGGCCTATTTGATGATTTCTGCTGTCTTTTTGAACTTTAGTTAGATCAGGTAGCAACGCTGAATATGCTTGCTGTAATCATGGGTGATTTTAAATTATTCTTTTTTAAGTGAAAAATTATGCTCGGGAATTGACGGATCGTTTAGCTCCTTATGATCTTATCAACATCTCGGAAGTCCCCACTATAAATACAGAATCGAGTGAAACGTTGTTCGATCTATGTTTAACCTCACGTTAAAGAAATGGAACAGAAGCTGGTATTTTAATGAGTGATATCAGTGATCACATGGCACAGTTTGGTTTTTTCTGAAGTTTTCTTCGCGCCGAAACAGGGTAGGCGATCCTGTTATTTTCGGGCGGAGCATTACAAAAAACAACATTATTTATTTTTCCCAGTTGGTAGTATCGGTAGTCTGGATCACTGTTGTAGATTTGAAGAACAAAATTGGTTTTATAACCAGTTCCAAGAACAAGTTATTAAACTTTATGACACCGCATTTCCATTCGCATTGCACAAAAATAGTAAGCAAGGAAAAAAACCCATGGATAACTCAAGGTCTAATGCGCAGAATAAATTCACGCAATGAACTTTTCGAAAGTTCATCTCATCAAGAGACATGAAGGTAATAAAAAGATTAATTGAGAAATAAAGTATGAACCGATTTAAAGAAGTCTCGCATACGCTACCCTACTAATAAATGTTCTAGTATACGCTTTCATTAGCAAAATAACATAATGCCAAAAAAGAGGCTATTGAGTCAATCTGCTAATTTTGTACGTAACGAAATAAACTTAGGTGAGGATCATTTTTTCAGTGGCGAAACCCTTGCGAATGAATTTATTCGTGGTTTACTTTATTTTGGTGCATCGGCGTCAACATCCTCTCTGCAAGCTACTACATATATTAAACATGGTATTCAGAACCCTATGTTCATAAAACTGTTTACCCCTGTGGAAATTAAGCATAATTAGCGATATTAAGAATAGCTCTATGCCTGACTTTGACGGGATCAGTGCACCACCAATCAAGGCTGCAGCAGGTCCCAAATGCTTTGTGCTGTGCCGATTATTATTCTGGTGTTTGTGACAGGCGTTTTCACTAAAAAATGAAAGTAGCAAAAGTGTCTGTTTTAAAACAACGAGAAGCTCTGATTGATATAGGTAATTTAGGCCGATATCAACTTTTCCGCTGTTTTTCAAAGAAGGTAGTAGAGAAAGCCATTAATACCAGAAAATTTAATAAATCTAGATATTCACATTTTGATATCTGAGTGCCCATACTCATTCTAGAACTGTAAATGCAATGATTTCGCACTGTTAAATTTTGAGATAAAATTCATAATAATATTGCCACGCCTCGATTGAACCCCAAGGACGTCTTAAAAATAGAACGCTTTGAATCGTTCGCGGCAATAGTTAAGCAACATAGACGAGTAACGATAGGACGCAACTGTTATACACTTTCCTCTTGAGTGATACCAGTAGGCTACTTGTCGTAATGTTAGATTATTGGTAGTGAGTGTTACGACATTGCCCGCCTTGTCCTTCAGTGCATACATCTGAGTATTGCCTTTTCCTTATTTCCTCTTCAAAGCTGTTAGGCTACGACTGTCCTTTAGAGCATGCTCAATTTCCCCCATGTTATACTGCCGCATGTCGGCCACCTTGCGTTTATTAATTAGCTTTGATATATGTTCCAGTTCTATCCGGCCGGTTGGGTTGGAGGGTTTCATGCTTTGACGTATCTTAAACAAACCTGTAGAATCGGCAATGCGAAAAGTAAAGACGCGGTATACTGTATTAATGGACGACTTCAATGCCAAGGTAGGGAGAAAGCAGGCAGGAGACAAGGCAGTGGGTGACTATCGCATTGGTTCTAGGAATAGCAGGAGGGAGTTACTAGTCGAGTTTGCAGAGCGCAGTAACTTACGAATCATGAATACCTTCTTCAGCAAACGGAAGAACCGGAAATGGACATGGAAAGGGCCGAGCGGGGAGACTAAAAATGAAATCGACTTCATAATGTGTTCAACCCCCGCCATTATGCAAGATGTAGAGGTAATCGGGAAAGTGCGATGCAGTGACCACAGGATGGTGAGGTCCCGAATTAGCCTAAATCTGAAGAAGGAACGCAACAGATTAGTAAGAAAGAAACCCATCAACGAATTAGCGGTGAGGGGGAGGGCAGAAGAGTTCAGGATCTCGCTACAAAATAGGTATTCAGCTCTTACCGAGGATGGCGACATCACCCTAGAAGCAGGGAACAATAATTTCAGAGATATCATAACTGAATGCGCGGTAGAAGTAGGCGGTAGGATAGTTAGAAAGGATACCGGTAAGCTGTCTAAGGAGACGAAAGATTTGATTAAGAAACGCCAGAGTATGAAAGCTTCCAATCCAACAGACCGGATCAAACTGGCCGAGATATCACAGCTAATCAATAAGCGCAAGGTGGCCGATATAAGGAAGTATAACATGGAGAAAATTGAGCATGCTGTAAAGGACGGGAGAAGCCTTGAAGCGGTAAAGAAGAAATTGGGCATAGGCGAAAACCAGATGTATGCGATAAGGGACAAGGCGGGCAACGTAATCACGGATATTGATAACATAGTCAAAGTAGCCGAGGAGTTCTATACAGATTTCTACAGTAGCCAAAGTAGTCAGGACCGTAATGAGATTACCGGTAGGGAAAAACAGTCAGACGTTCCACCAGCTACGAAGGACGAGGTCAAGAAAGCATTAGAAACTATGAAAAGGGGGAAATCAGCTGGAGAGGATCAAATAACTACAGATTTGCTGAAGGACGGGGGGGATATTGTGCTAGAAAAACTGGCCACCCTGTATACGCCGTGCCTGGTGTCATCGACGGTACCGGAACCATGGAAGGATGCTAACATTATCCTCATTCATAAGAAAGGGGACTCTAAGGACCTTAAAAATTACAGACCAATCAGCTTACTGTCTGTTACGTATAAGGTATTTACTAAGGTAATCGCTAATAGAATCAAGACAACCTTGGAATTCAATCAAGCAAAGGATCAGGCAGGGTTTCGGATACGGTATTCTACTGTCGATCATATCCATACCATCAATCAGGTGATAGAAAAACGCGCGGAATATAACCAGCCCTTTCACATAGCATTCATTGATTAAGAAAAAGCATTTGACTCAGTTGAAACCTGAGCGGTGATGCAGGCATTGCGAAATCAGGGGGTAGACGAGACGTACGTGAAAGTGGTGGAAGATATATATAGTGGCTGCACAGCAACCATTGTTCTGCATAAAGAAAGTAACAAAATTCCCATAAAGAAAGGTGTTAGGCACGGAGACACAAACTCCCCAGTACTATTCGCAGCTTGCTTAGAGGAAGTATTCAGAGACTTGGAATGGGAGCAATTAGGGATAAGGGTAGATGGAGCATACCTCAGTAATCTGCGATTTGCTGATGACATTACCTTGCTAAGCAACTCGGGGAATGAACTGCAAATAATGATTGATGACCTAGACGGGAAAAGTAGAAAGGTAGGCTTGAAAATCAATATGCAGAAGACTAAGGTAATGTTCACCAGCCTCGGGAAGGAACAGCAGTTTACATTAGGTAGCGAAATACTGGAAGTAGTAGGCGAATATGTCTACTTAGGACAGATAGTAACCGCAGATCCGGGCCACGAAAAGGAAATAACAAGAAGAATAAGATTGGGATGGAGCGCATTTCGCAAGCACTCGCAGATTATGACTAGCAGCTTACCGGTATCGCTGAAGAGGAAAGTATTTAACAGTTGCATCTTACCTGTACTCACCTATGGCGCTGAAACGTGGAGGCTAACCAAGAGAGTTCTACTTAAGTTGAGGACAACCCAGAGGGCTATGGAACGAAAAATGGTAGGGGTAACATTAAGAGATAGGAAGCGTGCAGAGTGGGTGAGAGAAACAACTCATGTTACCGACGTTCTAGTGGAAATTAAGAAGAAATGGACAATGGCAGGACATGTAGTGCGAAGAGAGGATAACCGATGGTCGCTTAGGGCAACAAACTGCATTCCAAGGGAAGGAAAGCGTAGCAGGGAGCGGCAGAACGTAAGGTGGGCGGATGAGAATAAGAAGTTCGGAGGGGTCAAGTGGATGCAGCTAGCACAGAACCGGGTTAAGTGGAGAAATATGGGAGAGGCCTTCGCCCTGCAGTGGGTATAGTTAGGCTGATGATGATGATGATATCACAAACCTGTCGTCTAGTCAGATAGTTTACCAGTATCATGTTTAGCAATTCTAACGCCTACTTCTACCGCGCGTACTCAGTAATGATATCTCTAAAATTGTTGTTCATTGCCGGTTGGTAATACCCTCTTTACAAGGCCGGCCTAACCACGGTTACGCTTAACGGAGGTTACCGAACTTAAACACTGTTAACCGCCAATCGCGGTTAGCTGTGCTTACACAGCTAGCCGCCGTTCTCGGTTACGGCCGCCTTTGCCCATAAAATACAACCGAAGCGACGGGGTGATTTGTGGAACAAAGCAGCATTTACAAATAGAGAGATTTAGCTTACCGTGATCCGCGATCCGCCACCGTGGCTCTCTACCGCGCGTGGGCGGGGCGGCCAAGCTGATTGGTCCGGACGCGGCAGGTCTGTGTGCCGGCATCCAGTATGTGGCGCCATCTGTCGGCGTCAAGGGGGGTCTGGGCATGCGCAGTGGAACGTGCGGTGGCGGATCCCAGTAGCGGATCGCGGATCACAGTAAGCTAAAACTCTCTAATATCTTATTTATAACATAGTTTCCGGAGTGCCATCCGACAAGGCGTCAATAGCGCAGTCAAGCTTCGCACGATGGCAGCACCTCATCGACCACCGTAAACACCGCCGCGTTGGCCCCTCCTCCCGCACACCGTCCACAAACGACACGGCGGCTCGCTATCGCCGATGTCAGAAATAAAGCGTGTTAAATTTATTGGCATCTGAAATACCGAGCCATATATCAGGATTGAATCACTCTTGAGGATCACTGACAAGCGGAAAATTACCGGCAAGACCGATAACCGCGATACTATCGAGTTTCTGCTCAAGCCAGCCGCCGCCGGTGCACTGCGGCTCACCGCTCTGCTTATACTAGCTCTGCGATTAATGCGTCGCCAAAGTTAATCATATCGCTATTTTACGGCGACAGAATAAGATTCACAATAAGGAAATTTCATGAGTACATCATTTCGACAGCGTTGACCAGTTCCATAGCGCAGACCACCGCAGCTTCAAAGATAAATAATTTAGGCCTATCAAAGTCTAGGGTGTTACGCACCCCGCCGTCGTTCTCCGCGATCGCACGCTAGCTTCATCGCCGCGGTAAGTGTAGCGTACCTCAGTCTGCTTGCAGCATCCCACGCTGCAAGCGTTGCGAACTTGTGCACTTTCATGATAAAGCTAAGACCGGGTATTTTTTGACGTTCCGCGTTCAGCACCAAGCCGCAAAAACGATACTGCAGGCACAGGACGGGGCTTCAGTATGCATACGCTTGGCTGTGGGCTGTAACCGAATACGTCGGGCGGCAGAGTAGATACCGCCTATTCAATACGGGCAAACGAGTACACTGCTGAAGCTGACACGCTCGTACGCAATTCGCGCACTCGGGTGCCGATGAACAGCCTCCGTCAAAAGACGCCGCCATAACCTCGGTTAACGACGCAAACCGAGGTCGCCGAACTCGGTTGAGATAACCGCGGTTATGGGTGTAACCATGGTTTGGTCTGCCGTGTAAATGGGCTACCCCCGTTTTCGCGTAACCGCAGTTACGCTAACCATGGTTAACTCTATCCGTGTAAAGAGGATATAAGTCCGGCTTCCACAGTTAGCACTGAATATCTATTCTTCAGCGTGATCCTGAATTCTACTTTTTTCCCTTGCAGGTCAATCGTTGATAGACTTCTTCCTCACTAGTCTGTTCTGTTCGCTCTTCAAATCCAAATTAATTCGTGACCTCACTATCCTGTGGTCTGCATTGAGCCTTTCCACTTATCTCTACATCCTGCACAATTCCAGTGTTAAGGTAAAGTATAATTTCAATTTCATCTCTAGTTTCCCAATTAAGGCTTTTCCATGCCCATCACCGGTTCTTCCGTTTGATGAAGACGGCATTCATGATTCGTAAAATATCAATACCTCCGCCCTTCTACTCCGTAATCAAATTCCATAGTAGCCACCTGTCTGGTCTCCAGCTTGCTTTGTGCCTACCTTTGCATTGAAGTCGCCCATCAGAATAGTATACTGTGTTTATATATTCCCATTGAAAATTCCACATGTTTGTAAAAGTTTTCGATTGTCTGGTCATTATGATTCTTAGCAGCCACCGCTGCGTCTCAGGTCTGATCGCTGTCGTGGTCAATTGCTCCACAGCTGCTGGTGACTGAGACCCTGAGTTTTCTAACACTATTCATGGGGGTTTAGGCGAATTACTGCACCAGGGTGGCGCACTGCTGTTCTTGTGAGGGAGTGCGTTGCCGGAGGTATTTACTGGAATCAGGTCACAGCCCAAACCTGTTTTTGCAATTCTATCAACTAGCGGATAATTTTAGTCCGTTGGAGGACTGTGCGGCATCGGGATTCGAACGACGGTCCTCTTGCATGCGAGGCGGGTGTTCTACCTCTATGTCACAGCTACCAAGGATATAACATTGCAGCAATAAAGAATTATGTCTGCTAATCCAGTTGCGCGGGGCTTCGCTCGCTAGCAAAGACATTGCTACTGGCTTTATAATAATCAGCATTAGCCTAACTATACTCACTGCAAGGCGAAGGCCTCTCCCATTTTCCTCCAATTAATTCGGCCCTTTGCTAGCGGTATCACCCTGACCCCTGCGAACTGCTTAACCTTATCCATCCACCTAATTGTATACCATCCCCTGCTACGCTTTCAGTCCCTTGAAATTCAATTCGTTACTCTTAGCAATCATCGGTTATATGCTCTTCGCACTACATGTCCTGCCCATGCCTATTTCTTTTTGGTTTCAATGAAGACAAAGACAGAGTTAATGACTACCGATACCCCATTGCAAAAAACACCTCCCAGCGTTTTGCAGCTCGAAACAAGTTAGTGTTTTAAGCTGGGATCGCACTGGATGGGCTAGGGACGCTGGAGGTCTGCGATATTTACTAGAGCAGCCAAACGAAGCCACTGGTTGCACTGGTACCATGGGGGAAAAACGCTGGAATTATATTTTAGATGCTGGGCACCCGCGATACACTAAGGGAATTGCTCTATGTGCGCTGGGGCCACTGGTCCCAGTATCGGTTTGGAAATAGTCGGATGTCCGGAAATTGGGAGGCGAGAAAAAATATGGTTCAAGCAAGCACTTTTTTGCTGCTAAGTCACTGCGTAGCTGCAAAAAACAAAGGCGGTACCTTTTTTCCAGAGGTTCCATGCTTCGATAGGTCATTTTGAGTGTTTTGAAAGAGACCAAGATAGCCGCGGCTCTGATATCTCATGACACACTGGCGATTATTGTAAAATTAAAACTGAAATTGAATAATGTGGGCTACCATGCAAAACAAACTTCACAGCCGATCTTAGGGCACTCTAACACAATAATTACTGCCAAAGTGCCAAATGCGGACTCAGTCGCAGGCTCCAAACAGTGTCTACGCATTTCCAAGCGTAGCCTGCACCGAGGCCCAGTATAAACGGCAGAAATAAAAACATAAAACCAGGAATAAAGTAGTTTACCGAGCGATGGGCCCACAAGACAAAAAACAACAGCATACAGCGCTTGTAGTGCTTAATATTTTTCGTGTTTCTCATGTTTTTTGCGCTCCATCTTGCTCTGCGTATAAACCAGCCAAGTCCTCGGTCATCGCAATGCTTCCCGAAATGTTTACATACAAATAAGATTTAGTTACCAGCAAAACAGTGACGACGCTGCTGCGCTTGCCGGTATTAAAGCGTGGTCGCATGTTTTTCTTTGAGAGCTGGTGCTACAGCTCTCGTGTTCAGCGAAAATTACGCCCATGGTAGCGGAGCATTACCGAAGAGACAGCGCTGGTAAATTTAACAGCGGTGTCAAACATCACATGTTAAAATGACTCCAGGGCACACAATAGTGCGCATAGGCATCCAGAACATTAGTTTCATGTCGTGAGAGCAGGCAGCAAGCTCCAGTGGTGTAGAAATTGTAATTGTTAGAGCGGCAGCAATGGCCTGCACACTTCGAAACAAAGTCCCAACCTTATAAACGTGTCATGACATACCATGTAAAAATATTTCAAAGGATCCCAGGTCTCGGCGTTGTCGTGACGCTGGGGCTATGTCGACCCGGCCTTCACTTGGTAGCGTGCAGAGACTCGGGGTTGAAGTAGGATTGAATCTTCGAAGTTGGTGAAATATGTACAAGCAGGTTTAATGGCACTTTGAGAAACTTATTTACAAGATTATTTACACGAAAAAGAAGGGTACATCAGCAAAATGGCAAGCGTTAAGAGTTCATAGCGAGAAGCGACTGGATGAGCCGTTTACCCAGGGCCCAGAGCGACATTTCGTGCTCTGCAGCGTCCTTAAAACCCCCTATGTCCAGCCCCTCTCTGAAGATGCTGACCAACCAAATCCAGGGCACGCCCCTCAGGTATCGGCATCCAATTGAACACATCACTGCACTGATGGTCTGAAGCACTGACTGGTCCGGCATTCTTTCGTTGGGCGTGATCACTTGTTGGCGGGAAAAGCTTGGGAACGGCGAGGAGAGGAGGTACATTTCTATTCTTCAGCAAAGAAACCACAGGCTGGTTCTGACAAGGGGTTTTACTTCTCAGAAACCCGAGTGCACGTGGCGCCGCATAGGGCTCCCAACATTGTCCCTTTTCGACAATTGCAAATCTTTCCTGCATTCCCGGGAAATCACTTAATGGCCGTATGAGTCATGCTCCTTTCTTGTCCTGCACGTCAGCGGACATGTCACTCTGTCGTCTCCTTTGGAAAGTAGGCATTCCTCACTGGACGATAGGGCTTATCGACTGGAAGGGTGAACAAAAGAAAGAAAGCACTTCCTGCTATTTCCCGCAGGGGGACGTTTCTTTGTGTTTTTCCAGACGTTCTCTTGACAGGGTCAATTTGGCATTTGCAGGTTGTCCACAAAGCAAAACAGGCTTACAAAACAGGATTCCTGGAAACAGGCTCACTTAGAGCCATTGGACCATCACCACATTTCCACAGCACTTATTCATGCCCACAGGCGAACAATAGAGCGCGCAAATGCGGATGCTTGGTCGTAACAGCGTTCACGAGTGGTTAGCCTAACAAGCTACTCAGTATAAGGGAACGAGGGTGAAAACGCAATGGTTTTCTCCTATGTTTAATTTTTGTTTCACTTTTTAAACTTTTTTTAATGTACATGAGGTGCTTCGTTACATTTCAGCTTTTATTTTTGATGTGACGCATTTTTTTCTTCTCCGGGCGACCAGTGGAACCAGTGCGGAGCGTGCCAGTATGCCGCGTCCCAGTACGCCCAGTTTCCAGCGTCATACTGGGCCAACAATCAGGTATGGCGCTGGGGCGCTGGGACCCAGCGGCACTGGTTTTGCAATAGGGTGATGACTAATAATGATCAATAATATTAAATAAAATGACTTGTAATGATAATAATGTCATAATACGACTTGTGGTGGCTGAACTGGTTCGAGGTTGGAAACGAGTAAAAATGCTTAGCTGTGAGTGCTAATGACTACAGTGACTAGGCATAACTCATCATGGCTATGAAACGACTAAAATTTTACGAGGCGGTAAGCCGAAGAAGAGACAGATTAAGACCGATGACGATGCGATGATTTTATAAATGCCGAGGACTTCAGCCCAATCCCTCCTGACCACGTTACTGCCCGTTTCTTCTCTGTCCGTAACATAACCCGGGGACACCGAGTGATCATCTTCTACGTGGACGAGGATGATTATTGACGGCAAAGAGATCCGTGGTATGACGATGGGTGTGACTGAATGGGTGAAGATAGAGTGGAAGAAGGGGGGAAACAAAGCTTTCCGACACGCTTGTGCCTGTAATTGAGTTTATAATATCCTCATCATCATCAGCCTGACTGTACTCCCTGCAGGGCGAAGATCTTTCCAACATTTTTCCAAATACCCGGTTCTGGGATAGCTGCATCCACTTGACCCCTGCGAACGTCTTAACCTCATCCGCCCACCTAACTTTCTACCGCCCTCTGCTACGTTTTCCTTCCCTTAAATTCCAGTTTGTTACCATAAACGACGATCGGTTATCCTCTCTTCGCCCTACATGTCTTACCCATGCCCATCCCTTCTTGATGTCCACTAGAATGTCAGTAACGTGAGTTATGTCTCTCACCTACTCTGCACACTTTATATCGGGTAATGTTACCCTTACCATTTTTTGTTCCATAGCCCTCTGCGTTGTCCTCAACTTAATTAGAACCTTCTTGGTTAGCCTCCACGTTTCAGCCCCATAGGTCAGTACAGGGAACATGCGTCTGTAAGATGAGTTTGTAGACAACACCACAACTTGGCCAATCCCCCATAGTGGGTTCGTGCCATTTTTCAAGGAGCTAACCACAACGATGACAGCTTGCCGCAACGATCACCCCCGGATGAAGTCTGGCCCAAGACGCTTTGGGGCCACAGCTTGCCAAGACCCAACGGTCGAGACCAAGGCAAGCACTGCATGATATAGGTAGGGGTGACGTCTTCATGTGCGACGGCGTCTTGGGCCGCTGGGGTCTTTGGTTGGCATCTCGGGTCGGTGGAATCGTATCGTCGATCCGGTTTTTCATCGTATCTTGTGCTCGTGTTGGTGGCGCCTTGGGTCGCTGGGGGGATTTGGCTGCGTTTCTCCGTCGTGTATTGTGGTCAGGACGGGGGACGAGACGTGGAACGGTGAAATCGCCTCTGGTCCGGCAGCCTATGAAGAACCAGGCGATGCCTCTAAGGAATCCCTTGCCTCCGCCGCAAGCATACACAGGTCGCCGAAGCTCTGGGCTAGGGTAAGGAAAGATGATGAGCGCACCGTGCACCTCCTCATAATGACCAACAAATTAGGCATTAGACAATCATCATCATCATCATAAATATTTGATCCTTGGAAACACCTACGAGGGGCATTACAAAAGTGGAGAGGCAGTGGAATAATATTGTTACGTTGTGGCATGACAAGCGATGGAACACGGCGACACAACAGAGACAGAACGACGTGATGACATGACAATGAAATATGCTTTGATGGTCAGCGGACCTGGCGCGAGCGTTCCGCCCCGAGCCACTGCCCGCTTCGTCATCTTCGTAGCATTACCCGGGGCCACCGAGCGATCGTCCCGATCGATTGCTAGAAATCCAATGCACGACGTGACGATGAACACAGGCACAGGATTGGGACATGAAACGCTGGACACCACAATGATGCGAAGATGGGAGGAATGCTTGCACCGGAGCATCAAGTCTAATTTTCACCGTTTGCCGAAGGCCAAGGCTCATGGACACGCCAAACGGCTTGGGCGGTGTCTTCGCTCGAGTGGTCGTGAGGTCGCTTCATCGTGGGGTGGGTAGGATCGGTAGGGTCGGCTTTGGGCTCTTCCTGGTCGTCGTGTGTTGTGGCCAGGGCTGGGGATAAGGCTGGGGACAGCGGCTGGTCGGGTCTGAGCAAAAAGGGCTGGAGCAGAGCTGGGCGGCGATCTCCGCGGGCTTTCGGCAGATGGATCCGGCGTACGGTTGGCTTCGACGGTGCAAGGCGAGGATGGGGATGAACCGCACCTCCAACCAAATGTTACGTGGTGACATGATAAGCGATGGAACACGGCGACACAACAGAAACAGAACGACGTGATGACATGACGATGAAATGTGGTTTAATGAGCAGCGGGCCTGGCCCGAGCGCTCCGCTCCGCGCCACTGCCCGCTTCGTCATCTTCGTAGCAATATATTTCGTTCTAGGTCAAAACAAACAAGAATGGTGTAACAATCAATGTAAGCCAGAATTTAATGCAAAGGAAAAAATAAAAATACGTGCGTATAAATCAAGCAGAAAGGTACAGTGAATCAAACAAAGGCAACATAATATAAAACGCAAAGGCAAGAGTTACCACATAGGATTGCAAGTGTAAAGACAGCATGGGCCGGAATTTGGAAGCATCTCGTTCAATTACAACACGTTCCATTCTTCAATGACAAGAGGCTGGAATGACTTGTTAAATGCGATTGAGGAGCCGTGGAGTCTTATATTGCTGATAGAGTTGAAACGACGGCGCGATGTTCGGAGGGGAGGGAGCAAAAGGGAGTTTCGCAGTGAGGAAAAACAACAGTACAGTTTATGGATCAATCATAAACGGGCAATTTCACGCCTTTGCGCAAGAGGCTCAATATCGACAGATAATTTTATACTGGTAATGCTAGCGCGGGTGTCATAGTTGGAGGAAATAAAGGGGGCTGAGTGGTTTTGGACGGCTTCCATAGCTCTGAATTAGTAGGCTTCATGTGGGTCCCAAATTGGGGACGCAAATTCTAGTTTGCTGTGGACGAAAGTATTTTAGGCTAGGCGGCGAATGGAAGAAGGGGAAAAACTGAGGTGACGTCTTATAAAGCCGAGCGCTTTCGATGCATCAGCTGCAATCTTTGTGATGTGCTCAGACCTGATGAGGTTGTTCGTGATATGGATTTTTCAAGATTCCGGTATGATTTGACTTAGGTGAGTTTGGTTTGGTTGAATTTGGAGAATACCCCGTAGACTATGTTAGTGCGTTTGCATGTTACCTGCATGAATTTGCACTTTATTACGTTCAGCGTCATTAGCCATATAGAACACCAGCTTTCAACTCTGTTTAGGTCGCTATGGACCAATTCCGGATCATAATTAGAAGTTATGCAGCGGTACAGGACGCAGTGATCGGCGAAAAGACGAATTGTCGATGAAATATAGGAGGGAAGAACGTTTATGAAGATTAAAAATAAAACTGAGCCGAGTAGGCTTTCACCGTTCTCATATCAAGACATCTGAGACACCCTCTCATCCCTTATTTAGATCTCGAATCCACACCGACTCTCCCAAACTTCTCCTCGACTGCGATGGTAGAGAGAGCGAAATGTCCTCGAAGTAATTTCAGAAAATAACTTAGCTGACATCGGTTGTTCGAACCTAGGCCTTTTTCGCGCCACCAGATACGCAACGCATAACCATTGAAGTTTAGTTGCTGTCGGCATTTAGACGGCCACCTAGGAAGACTGTTGTGGTACGCATTTAATAACGTGAATTTAAGGCATACTGCGTTGGCGGTAACGATAATCATCTGATGCAACCGGGCACCGCGGTGGCGGCTCCTGCACAGTGACTGATGACGAGAGGTCTGGACGCAATAAAACATTGTGATGAATAACCAAAGATAAAATCTTGAATGCGCTTCAACTACACCTTACTACCTGTTCGTGTAAAATCAGAAACAGAACGAGATCCGAATACTGTTGGTCTGGTGTGCAGTGATCTCGGAAACGTATCATAAGTAATAACATTAATGAATTCAGAAGCATTTGGAGCAAAGAGAGATGCTTTCGCCTTGACACAAGCATGCAGTCCTAGGTATTTCTACGGAAGTGTTTCTGTCCAGATGAAGCACCTTGTCGTATGGAGAGCGAGGAGAATAAATGTGGACCATGCTTTCCTTTACTGCTGCAAAATAGAAAATTTTCGAAGGCCGCGTTCGTGGTTGTAACTTTTTCTCATCCTATAAATAATTTTCTTCAATGCAGCACTTCATAGTCCAGTTCAGTGCTTAATATCACAAAGAAAGGTATAGACGGAGTATTTCTTGAGAAGGGCAAAATCACGGAATAACAAAACCCAAGGCTCGAAAAGAACAGATAAAAAAATTAATTTATCTAGCCAGAAAACAGGAAAATACAAAGCGATAGAAGATAAGTCATGTGCGTTAATGTGTCTGATAGATGAGAGAAAAAATTGATAAATGTCAAGCCTGCGAAGTGAGGGGGACCCTCGACCATATACTTTGGGAATGCCTTAAGTCTCCGGGCGCTAGGGACAACATTAAAAGTAGAGAAGTGGGGGTAACCCTGCTGCGAAGCGATGTCCCCGCTGACCAGCAAAAAGCCGACCGCCTGGCGGCTGAGGCCGCGAATAACCAATGTATATTCGCCAGATCAATCAATCAAGTGTGTGAAACGAATATTTAAATTTACAGAACGTTTAATACTATATTTTTCGGTCACTTGAAAAAGAATCCCTTGCCAAAAGCACGCGGTGCTTTAGGCAGTACTGTTCAGTGCAGGGCAAATGGTGACCATGGTACGCATGCTTAAAACTGAATATGGTGCTGCGATAATGTCACAGAATCGTTCAGCACACGCCCGGTACATCCAGAGAGCCCTGAGGTCAAGCAGTGTCTCTCTGCGGCAACGGAGAAAAAACAAAAACGTTACAGACAGGCATCTGTCGATACTAGGTGCAGGGTAGAGCCTTGATCTCTGTCTGAAGTAATTTAAGTTGAATGGACATCTTTTTGCACAAACATGTATGTGCAACAATCATAAAAGGTCAGTCATCATCATCATCAGCCTGACTATACCCACTGCAGGGCGAAGGCCTCTCCCATATTTCTCCAATTAACCCGGTCGAATTAAAAGGTCAGTGCAGCCCCTTTACAACATACTGTACGGCGTTAGTAGTCACAGGGTTTATTGCGATGTGTATGTCCCGCAACTGTGCGGTTTAATGACCGGAACAGTCATGGTATAATTAAATGGCTAACAAAAACAGTGTCATTTTGAGGAAGTTCGTACAGGGTTTCATAAGGTTGAATTTTTTGTACTGAGAAAATTCTCCCTCTAATCAAAACAGTCTGCAGTTCTTGCTGGCACCAGTGAACCAATGTGCACCTTGGACGGCTGCGACGCGTGCGCATTTCGGAAAGCTGTTGTATATTTGCAACATATATTGGCACTATATGCACAACATGGAATGTGCTCAAACTGCATGCTATATCACGCCACTGTTTTATTTTTTTTTTTTCACAAAGTGCTGCGGTAAATTAAAGTGAATTTATGCAGAGCGTAGCGTGCACTTTCATTTCAATGAAGCAATAAGCAGGAAGAGCATGTATACATTACCTTGCAAGGAGTGTGAACAGGTAAATAGTCGTAATTCTGGCTACTGTTGCAATAATATAGGCAGCCAAGTTGAATATGTTTTGAATCAACAGTACGGCTCTGAAAGAATGCGAGGTCATGTCGCGTGGAAGTCAATAATAACGCTCCGGAGTAACAAAAATATTGGTTTGAATTATGGTGCTGGAATAATTATCGAATGGCGTATTGACGAGATAACGGAATATGTTCAAAGGGTAAACGAGCCAAAAAAGACGCAAACACGAGAGAGAACTTCACAGGACAAGGAATATGTGACTGAATAATTCACCATGAATAGTGAAATGAGCATTCCATAGCCCGAATCGGCATATGAACGACGCACGGTAAAGTCCTTGAAGGCATCGGACTAGGATGGCTTGCTACCGCTCTTAAAGGCTAATGTTGCGGCGCTCTTTGTATTAATATATAATTCCGTTCCTTCGACGGTAGTGATTTCAGGGACATACTTGAATAACAAATTAAGGTTATCGCTCATACATAATATAAGAAGTTTGTGCCACATAAGGCAATCTTCACATGGGTGCCAGAAACTCCTAAATCACGTGACTAGGAAATAACGAGGGTAAGTATCACACAGCGCCTGAAGGTGAAAAGCAATACTTGAAGATTTCTTCAGTAGAGTGACTCCTTAATTACTTAAACGCATGCTGTTTGGACTGACCGCGCAACACCTTTCCATCTTTCGTTCCAATTTTAATATTCCGTGCAGTCATCTTGTTGTGATTACATTATATTTACACATTTCGTTCGAACAGAAGCACCAGCTGGGATAATTCTGAGCCCCTCTTTCTATTTCATCTCAAGGAATCGTCTGCCACTTCGCATATCTAGTCGTGCTGCATTACTACAATATCCGGCATTTATGCCGTTCCTGCCTCTGCCCGTATAAAGTTCAGGGGATGCATGCACATGCGGGTGCTTTTCGTTTATAATAAAATTAAGAAAAAAGCAGAGCTGGTATGTTTTGTAGCTACAGGTTATATAGTTCAATTTCACGGTTGAAGTTAGAAAATACGGAGTCGAAGGAAAGAAGCCAACAGTCGACGAGGCCAAAGAAAGCCTTGGGGATTTGTATATTTATTTATCTTATTTTTACTTTGGTGTTCACCTTATTGAGTAATGTAATCAGTTTTGGGAGAAAGATAATTAAATACTAAGTAGAACAAAAAAATACAACGCGCCAATGGGGGGAACTGAACCCACTACCTCCAAATATTAGGTTCGGTGCTCTTATCAACTGAGCTACATCGGCGGCTGTCCAACCTGATAGTTTCTTGGGTATTAGGGTTGAATGTAAACGAAACATGAGCGTGTTCGCCAGCGCCATCCGCAACATAGCGGCGGACGTGGGAATTCCTGCGTTACTGCCAGCGACACGAAGAACGTGATCAATATGAAGGGTGAAAGCTGTGCAAGAACCTTCTTACGCTACCAATGACTTCCATACTGCCAGAACCGAGACTCTCCTACGTTATCAAGCAGATAAATGAAGGGAAAATGAGGGGCTCGTTGTAGTACATAACGGAAAGAACCCGAAGAAGGAAAGAAGGAACGAAGGCTTTCACCCTTTCTCTTGATCACGTTCTTCATGAGCTGTCGGTAACATAGGACGTCCCACGTCCGCCGCTATGTTTGAGGGTGGCGCTGGTGAACACTCTCAAGGTTCGTTTACAGGCAACACTAATACCCAAGAAAGCAACAGGTTGGACAGCCGCCGATGTAAGCTCAGTTGGTACGATCACCGGACGCGATATTCGAAGGTAGTGGGTTCGGTTTCCACCATCACGCATTGTTTTTCCTTCTACTTTCTATTTAATTATCGTTCCCCTTAAACTGATTACATTACTAATTAAGGTGAATACCGAAGTAAAAATAAGAGAGAGAGCAAAAAAACTCCCAAACTTTTCTTTGGCTTCGCCGACTTTTGGATTCTTTCCTTTATGAATTATAACGAGCCCCTCGTTTCGCCTTCATTTATCTGCTTGATAATTTAGGAGGGTCTCGTTTCTGACAGTCTTGACGTTATAGGTAGCGTAAGAGGAACCCAGCACAGCTTTCGCCCTTCCTCTTGATCACGTTCTGCGTGTCGCTGGCGGTGACGCAGAAAGTCCGACGTCCACCGCTCTGGTTGAGTGTGGCGCTGGTGAAAACCATCAAGGTTCGTTTACAGGCAAGACTAATACACGAGAAAGTAGCAGGTTCGACAGCCGCCGACGTAGGTCAGTCAATTAGAGCACGGAACGCGATATTTGGAGGTTGTGGGTTCGGTTCCATCATCGGCGCATTTTTTTTCTTCTACACTGTATTTAATTATCTTTCCCCCTAAACTGAATAAATTACTTATTAATGAATACCGAAATAAAAATAGGAGCGAAAAAAATAAAATATTCCCAGCGCTTTCTCTGGCGTCGCCGAGTGATGGCTACTTTCCTTTATATATTATAAAGAGCCCCTCGTTTCACCTTCATTTATCTGCAAAGTTCGGAGTTGTCACGGCAATGTCGATCTTGGCGTTACTAGCCTAACAGGGTAAGAGCGCGGGGTAGTTGGTGCTCTATGATGAATATTCGCCTACCACAGTGAAAGATAAAACAGAAAAGTTGAATTTGCTCACGCTTTTTTTTTTTTTCGCTGTGTAATGATGATATTCCTACTGTTGCATGCTCGTTCCGGAGGCGATGAGCACCGTGTTCTCCACAGCCATAATTTAACATTCAAGGTTACAACAATAAGGAAGTCAGTCTTCATTACCACTTAGAAAGCATGTATGCTGTCCGTGTGCTATGAACGTTTTTCTTACGATGACACTCACTAAAGACACATTCACAGGAAGAAAATGGAGTCCTCTTCATTTTCTTCCCGTGAGTGTGTTTTTATTGCGCGCCAGTCGTCATCAGGCCACGTGCTAACTAGCCCAACAAAAGGTTATTCTGAACTGCTAAAGAAAGCCGGATAAAATTTTACCCTTGTTTGATGAAACAGAGGCACCCAACGCTGCTATTACCTATCCTGCCTGCTGCAGCATACATAACAGCAGCTGGGTTTTATAGGGGGTGCACCTTATTAATAAGGTGTGTCTTAAGAACGCAAACTCGATCTCTTTTAAATCTGGCGACTACCTTCATCTCAGGTTTTTGTGGATGGGCAAATCATGTCAATGCCGGCAGCTTGAAGTCTTTCTAACAAAGGCTGCGCTGTCATAATCGGCCCTTAAATCTATATATATGCACAGGTCTGCTTTCGCGCTTACTTTCGTCTGCTCATTTTTTGGGGAACAGGAATTATTAGAACATTTCTCGCTGCTTAACCGCTATTTCACCTTTATAAGAAAATTGCATTTCGAGAAGCTATTGCAACAACGTAGACATATTTTTGCAGCCAGATCTTATTGTCGTTTGGAGCCACCATACTTAAGTACAGCCACTAGTCTGCTTTCACAGCCATTCAAAACTTCTTAATGAAGTTTAATTGTGAGCCTCAGTGGCTAGAAATCTCACTGTGTTGATCTCCTGCGTGCGTTATGAGTTCTGCTTTTTATTTCGGTATTTAATCTTATCGTTTCCTTCTCTCTTCCCTAGCAATCACTTTATGTTTGGCGATGTGATTATACATCTCAAAAACTCCCTGTGCACACCAATTTTCGGCCGATTACCCTGTGTGTTTAGGGCCATCAATTTAGAGAACAACAACAGAGCAGCTATGTTCGTCCTCGCCCTGCACGCTTTTTCATCCGACACAAGCAGCCCACTATCCCGTACCTATACGCTTATAATTTTACGCAAGTATACCGTAGTAGCTATTAAGAGGTGCTTGATAGACATGCGTTGTAGACCGAGATGAATGAATGTTCTGAGTTTTTAGTTTCAGATTCAGGAATCATGCTGAGCTGGTAATTATCCTTTCGTATGATTTCAACAGCCCCGCGTAACGGCATTGGTTTTATTATTATTGCAAATTACTGGAACAGTCCCCAAGAGAGGTGTTAAGCTTGTCAAAATAATGATTAATACGGATATTTATAAAGAAAGAACTTAGACTGATAAGGTGCTTTGTCCATTCCTGCATAGCAAATGCGTTCGTATAGATATAGTTTGAATACTGAACGGAAATATTTATGAGACGGTAATTTTTCACTCACGTTCGTGGACGGGGGCCTCGGACATCCGAATGTTGCTTTGCGCATGATGCAACTGCCATTTTTACAAGAGCCAACTTTCCAACTAGGCTCAAAAGATCCGTCCTCTTGCTTTGTCTGCAATGCGTACGGAAACACAGTAGAATGGAATAGATCATTGTATTCCGGCATGAAGCTTACAACTTGAAAAGACTTAATTTTCAGTTGTACCGATTTTCTGTGGAGATACCCGATATGAGTGCAAGTTGGGTTTCAGCAATACAGCGACTGCTTTCCGCAGAAATTTGAAATTTAAAGCCTTGAAACGTGTATTGCTGCTCAATGGAGCTAGTTAATTCCTTTAATTGCTAACCTAGTGAGCTACCTAAATATAGTCTGCAATATTCTTCTACTGAAGGCGAATGATTGAAAGCTGCCAATGAGTATATTAAAAACCAAATAAAAGATATGATTTTTGTTTTCATTATACGCGGAAGTAATGCTTAGCAGCCTGGATGCTGCATGCCAAAATGAGGTGATCCAATGCTCTCTCCGAGAAGTTGAGCCGCAAGTGCGAAGCTTTTGTTGTCAATAACAACGCGACTGTATATCACATATATTGTAGTAGCATGTGAAACACTAAACATAGTCAAGTTTAAAAACTGAAATTTCAGATTCACAATTCACGTGATCAGCAGAGGCGGATCTCGCAGCGAACGTCGGTAAATGTTGCCTAGACGTGGAACATAAACTGCCTCATGAATGATGTCGCGACGCATATTCGCCTCGCATATTCCTAACTACACTACGAATCTTGTATCAGTGTTCGCTCAAGATACATAAAGATACATAAAATATTGTTACAAGTGCCTCAGCACAATCGCTAAAATCTTATACGTCACATGACCCCCCTCCCCCCCCCCCCCTCCCTGCTTGAGGACACAGTCCCAGCTCTTGTTAGGCAGGAACGGAGAAGGCGGCTGGTATGCCTTGAGAGAGGGCACATGGACGACCTCAGACAGTGGTGCGGGTGGCACAGAATTGAGTACCATGGGCTCGATCTCGTATGTAACGTCTGTCACTTGGCGAACAACTCGGTAATATGAAAATATGTAGTTACCGGGAGTTACATTTCCTATAGTGAAACCAACACTCTACTTCTATGTTCAGCTTACCAAGATACTTTGTTGGGCGAGTTGGTACTTATTCATTATTAATATAAACAGCGCGAACACGAAGACAAAGCACAAGATAAAAGAAAGCCACAGTACAAGCGCTTTGGAGGGCCTTGGACTAAAGGGCTTAGGCATAGTTGTGAGTCAGCGCTTGTACTGTGGCTTTCTTTTATCTTGTCCTGTGTCTTCGTGTTCGCGCTGTTTATATTAATAATTCTACGTTCAGGTATGTATTCACAGTGAAAACGTTTATGAACTACTAAAAAAAAAGCAGCATGATAAAAATATTACTATGGGCGCCTTGGCGATAGAATCACGCCACAAGTGAGGGAGAGATGCACATAGGTGTAGGGAATTACAGAGAGCATGATATACCAACTTAGTATCGAAGTTAGTATCACAGCAAAATAAACTGGGTTTTGTTCGGAAAACAATTTAGCTGTAAACGCGAAAGTTGGGCGGCTGACCATTCTGTATTTTTATGGCACATGGGAACTCGACATCTAAAATATTTTCGCGCTGGCAATAATGCTTGTTGGACGGTAATTCTGCGAAGATCGAGACATGAGGACGAGATAGAGAGTTCTAGGTGACCACGGCAAAAAACGTATTCATAGGGGCGAGGAGCGGATATAGCTTTCATGGCTTCAAACAGATAACGAAGAAATGAAAGGAAAACGGAGAGCATCAAGGGAGGAGATTCGGACCCGAACTACGAAGTTGGAGAAAGGTTTTGAAACGAAGTGTGCGGGCATGTCCAGTGGTAGATAGAACAGAAGAGCAAAGAGAACTGATTCCCGAAATTGCTCACGCCAGGGTATTCAGACCAAACGTTGATGGTGCAACGCCACATCTTTTATATGCGCCTCCGACGGCTTAACTATAGCTACGCGGCTTTCTGCCGCAGGGGGTCAGTCATGCCTTTCAGCCTCCGCCTGGATTACTGGCATATTTGGTTTTGCAGATTCGCTGTTACGCAATAACACCTCAACAGTCGACGACCACTGGACGGCCAGCCCGATATAGCCAAAAAGAACTAAGAAGGGTTGGTCCTTTGCCAGACTAACTGTGCTGCCACAACCATTAGTCTTTTTCTAGACTAACTGCGAAGGGTCGAACTTTTCGTCCTACAGAAAAGGGGTTCACCAGTTCGTTCCCTGGTGGAGCCTTTCAAAGGAAAAAAAATTGCCGATGATTAAGTTAGTTCCTAATGTAAAGTTTGAGCGCAGCTCATCAACTGTTCAACCTTTTCGACAGATTGGCGCAAAGATTTCGAGCAAGACATGTATGCACAATTCCACACTTTTTCACACATAGTTCATCAAGAAACACTTCACCAACACTTCTTGACTGTCATTAAGGTAGCTTTGTGGTCGGAGAAATGAAGAAAGTAAGTAAGTTATCGGAAGGTGGCGGGAGGCAGCGCGTTGGCACATAGGAACGTTGCGCAGCGAAGAGATAGCAGCGACTGACTGATGCCGCTGACGCCACTAGCGAGTCAACACAACGCGGCTCTGCGTTTCGGCTTCGGATGCACGCACCGCGATCCACCGATAGCGATCCGGCGCTTCGGCAACCGAACACCGTCGCCGTCATGCAGGCAGATGGGGGGGGGGGGGGAGGAGGGGTGTATACAGGCGGCGTATGGTGGTGGTAGGATCGCGCGGTCGATGCCACGGAGGAAGAGAAGTGAGAGGGGGGGAGGGGAGCGCGCGCTGCGCCAGCTGCGTAGCTGGTTACGAGAAACGACGGCGACGACGACGCGTAACGCAGGAACGGGCGCCAAAGAGTTGCGCTCTACAATGCAAACAAAGCCTGACTCACAGCGTAATCTATAGAGCGGTACAGTCCTATTACGTCTTTTATTTGGGATATCACAGTCCTATGAAACACAACTATAAAGGTAACAGAAAGAAGAAGAAAGTCGCATGACAATACCAAGAGCTGAACCACCAACCGTTGGATTGGGAACCGAGCGCGGATATGACCAGGCCGCCACAGCAGACGTTTCGGAGAAGAAAACGAACGTCTTGTGTACGAAGCACGTGCAGTTCTTGGGTTTACCGCTCTTAGTTTCGAGAAACGTTCTCGTGTTTAGAGAAAGGTGTTGTGAATTCACCGTGAAGTGATTTTGTAACAAGCTACGGTAAGGCAAAGCATACGCTCAGTGGTCTGAATCAGTATTTGACCCCCCAAAAAAGTACTGAACCATGCACACCTTATGACCGGTACTTGACAAGCACAAATACTTGTTTTATTTTCCCTTTTTGCGGACAATGCAGCTGCACAGCGGTCTGTTGAAAACAAACAGACTTAGCCGTGGTACATTTCGTTCTTTTTTCGGGTTCGTGGCGACGGGCAATGGACGGTTCGCGGCTCACCTTTCCGCTAAGTGCCTCCGGTACTTAAGACAGCTTCAGAGAAGCTCGTAAACAAAAGGAAATTAAATGAAACTACGTATTCTTGCTTAAACTAAGCCTTTTAAATTAAATTCGAAACGTGATGAAGCTCCAGGAAATCAGGTGCCGATCCATTCGATTCCACGAAGCCTTTTTCAATGCGAAAACGTCCGTCCGCGTCGGCGCGGACAGCGGCGGTGCTGTCACTGGCTTTGTAGTGCGTTCGCACTTTGCCATTTGGCGGTGAGGTCGAAAGATATCTGCCGCCGATGAAATGCTACCTCGTTCACAGTTCCCGGCCACCATGTGGCGGCTCGTTGCGTACACAGATATGGATCGAGATGAGTATAGATCTACGCTGCCTACGTGATCAGACGAAGCGAGAGACCGTAGCACCATTTATGGTCAGTGAATCCACTGAGGACAGTAGCAGCGAAGGATCACACTGAAGCCAGGGGTCCTGCTTTGAAGGACGCCGCCAAGTTGGTTTTTCGGAGTAATGGCCAAGCAAGGGGAGCAAATTCTGCCGTTCGTCCTTTAGTTTGTCTTTTTCCTTCCAAGGAATAAGCATTTGGTCCATACAGTTTGCACACGGCACAGACGCGGTCGCAGTTGGTCCTTTAGCGCTGCTCAAGGGGACTAACGGCATCTGCTACCCCTATGGGGCCAATTTTGACTTAGAGTGCCTACCAAGTTTGTGTTTCTTTCTTTCTTTCTTTCTTTCTTTCTTTCTTTCTTTCTTTCTTT
>JAJIZL010025244.1:91469-129273 GCA_023969395.1 Amblyomma maculatum
GCCCGTAAACGCCTTATTGAATTTGCGAAAGCCAACCACATGTCTTACAAGCTGCGTCACAATAGACTAATTTCTAATCTTAAAACCTACATCTTTGACCACGCACCCTTCAATGTTCTTGAACCTAAGTAATAACAGCTACCAGATCTTCTCAGGAAACCCAAAAATGATCACCTACCCCTGCTTTACACTAACATTCGCAGTATATTACCCAAACGTGAATCCTTGTGCAGTCTTATCAGGTAATCGTTAGTTGTCGTTTTACTAATTGAAACATGGTGAAGTTTCTCTATATCGGATTCTGAAATCATGCCTGATTTTCCCGAGTATCATATATTCAGAAAGGACAAACCTGACGGCTGCCGTGGCGGCGGTGTTCTGATCGCTGCCAAGCGCCTCATAAATTAACATAGGCACCCAGCTGGAAATGATTTGGGTGTGCTGGCATGCTTCGTTCCTACTGATACTCATAGGTATGTGCTATCGATCACCTGATATGGACAATTCCTTCATAACACTGTTTCATGAGGCGCTTGAGTCGCTTATCTCTTCTTACCCCAACACCCCTATTTTTCTTTTCGGTGATTGCAATTTTCCGTCCATAGATTGGAACGATATGGCCCAAACTATAATGAAAAGACACCTATCTATCGAATTCCTGAACACATGTCTAACTTTCGGCCTGACGCAAATTGTTTCTAAGCCGACCCGCACTACTAATCTTTCACCTAGCATTCTCGACCTCCTTTTGACTACTCATCGTGAGGCAATCTGCACTCCTTCGTATATTACGGGCCTTAGGGACCACGTTGTAGTTCATACTACATTCTCTGCCAGCTTTCCCAAAATGCCCAAATCCAAGAAACCAACACTGTACAACAAAGGTGACTAGATTATCATGAATCGTAACCTCCTTGCATTCCATAACGACTTCGCTTCTGCGTATCCCTCACGTTCTATTGACTCTCTTCAAATTGGAAATGTTGCACTTGATCAGACTTTACATTCCTACCATCAATATAACAGAACGTATTCGCTCGCCTTGGTTTAATACAACACTAAAACCTTTAAATAACAAGAAAAAACGTCTTTTCCCTTCTGTCAAGTTATCTAATCCTAATTGTGCATGTAATAAATACTACACCATTGCTAAGCAATACTTCGATCTTACTGCCGAAACTAAACGCCAGTTATTTTCCAATACTCTCCCTGAAATGTTACGAGCCAACTCAAAGCGCTCTGGAAAACAAATAACCTGAATAAAAATATACTACTTCACTATGTGACAGTAGCGGCTCGTCAGTAGGCGTATCTGACGTGTCCCATGTATTAAAATACACACGCTATTCAGTTTGTACTAACGAAGACACTCATGATGTTCCCAACCTTCCACTATTGCCACATACACCGATGACAGCATCGACATCAACTCGAATGGTATTGCTAATATTATTGATTCGCTAAAACGTTAATCTTCACGTGGTATTGATGGAATTACTTCCAAAGTTATACAAAACACTAAACATGTTTCCAGTCTTATTCTTTCACTCCTTTTTCAGCAATGTTTTTATACTGCTCCGTTCCACTTGACGGGCGAATTGGGAAGGTCATTCCAATGTTTAAGAAAGGTGACCGATTATCTCC
The DNA here is from genome assembly GCA_023969395.1 of Amblyomma maculatum. NCBI lineage: Eukaryota > Metazoa > Arthropoda > Arachnida > Ixodida > Ixodidae > Amblyomma > Amblyomma maculatum. The sequence goes on from JAJIZL010025244.1 coordinate 93,114, forward strand.
AGTTAATTATCAACCCATTTCGCTAACCAGTGTAGGCTCTAAAATCATGGAACACATCATATACTCTAATGTCCCAACATTTCTAAATTCAGTTAACTTCTTCCATACAAACCAGCATGGCTTCCGGAAAGGCCACTCATGTGAAACCAAACTGGCTTTGTTCCTGCAGGATATTCATTCCAATCTAGACCGCAATATCCCAACTGATGCCTTATTTTTGGACTTTGAGAAAGCATTTGATAAAGTACCCCATTCCCGCCTCTTACTCAAACTGTCCATTTTAAATTTTCACCCGCTTGTCTTCAAATGGATCCGGAGCTTTTTAACAAACCGCATGCAATTTGTTTTCTCTAGCGGCTTCTCATCGACTGGCTGCATGTTCGTTCAGGACTGCCCTGGGCCCATTACTTTTCTTAATATACATTAACGACTTGCCTTCCACAGTAATGTCTACCATACGCGATGAAGCAAAAACAAATATTAAGGAGGAAGGATCCTTGTCTGGGCTGGAAGCCACAGCTGGCGTAGTTCCTCACTAGAACAAGAATAATAATCATCATCATCATCAGCCCGATTATGCCCACTGCAGGGCGAAGGCCTCTCCCATATTTCTCCACTTAACCCGGTTCTGTGCTAGCTGCATCCACTTGATCCCTGCGAACTTCTTAATCTCATCCGCCCACCTAACTTTCTGCCGCCCCCTGTTACGCTTTCCTTCCCTTGGAATCCAGTTTGTTACCCTCAGCGACCATCGGTTATTCTCTCTTCGCACTATATGTCCTGCCCATGTCCATTTCTTCTTCTTAATTTCCACTAGAATGTCGGTAACTTGAGTTATTTCTCTGACCCACACTGCACGCTTTCTATCTCTTAATGTTACCCCTACCATTTTTCGTTCCATAGCCCTCTGGGTTGTCCTCAACTTAAGTAGAACTCTCTTGGTCAGCCTCCAAGTTTCAGCCCCATAGGTGAGTACAGGCAAGATGCAACTGTTGTATACTTTCCTCTTGAGCGATACCGGTAAGCTGCTAGTCATAATCTCCGAGTGCTTGCCAAATGCGCTCCATCCCAATCGTATTCTTCTTGTTATTTCCTTTTCGTGGTCCGGATCTGCGGTTACTACCTGTCCTAAGCAGACATATTCCCCTACTACTTCCAGTATTTCGCTACCTAATGTTAACTGCTGTTCCTTCCCGAGGCTGTTGAACATTACCTTAGTCTTCTGCATATTGATTTTCAAGCCTACCTTTCTACTTTTCCTGTCTAGGTCATCAATCATTATTTGCAGTTCATCCCCGGAGTTGCTTAGCAAGGCAATGTCATCAGCAAATCGCAGATTACTGAGGTATTCTCCATCTACCCTTATTCCTAACTGCTCCCATTCCAAGTCTCTGAATACTTCCTCTAAACAAGCTGTGAATAGTACTGGGGAGATTGTGTCTCCAGAAACAAGAATAAGAATCAACAACTCGTATCGGCAATCTTTGAGGATATCGAAGGCGCCTTTGGCATCATCCTTGACGCCATGCATTATACCGATGATGAATCAGGCCTAGCTGATTTCATTTAGTTTCAATGGTAATATCTGGCGCCAAAGGTGGCTGTCTCCATCTTTGACAAGTTTTCCATAAATGAGTCCAGCTTCGGGATGCCTTTATACACACCTGCTGCATTTTTGAAAACAAAACGACGTGCCACTGAAGGCGCTAAATCAGTCGAGGCAGGTGCCCACGAAACGGCATGACGTTGAGGCAATTAGCATGCTTTAGTTTCTTCGGAACACACAAATGATGGTTATTGCGGGAATCTCAGTTCTGTTCGAAATAAACTGGAGTGCATGTAGGACACACAAAACATTCCACGAAAAATGATCTCCCCCAGGTCTCAACTGACCTTAAGGAGGAGATTTCATAGGTATTGTGTGCATTATGAATTGGCCGCGATCTGTACTTGTCATTGGAAAACGACACTCAAAATATTGTGGCACTGTGCTTTATACATGAGGTTACTCAAAAACAGAAACCGTTATCTGCAGTTTCGGACATTATGCGGGCTAGATGTTCCATAGAATCCGAAGCCGCTTGTGTTTTGTGTTATTTAGCGTGGTAGTTGCGAGAAGAGGAGAGTAGGGCTGCCTACGCCTAGAAGTCTGGAACTGTTCTATGGATGCATTTACTAATGAATAAGCACTCCTGAATAAGCAGTACTGTACTAATGGGCGACTTCAGTTCCAAGGCAGGAAAAAACCAGTCATGAGACCTGGCAGTGGGTAGCTATGTCATTGGTTCTAGGTATAGCAGGGGAGAGTAGTTCAGTTTGCAGAGCGTAATAGCTTAAGAATCATGAATACCTTCTTTAGCAAACGGAAGAACCGGAGGTGGACATGGAAAAGCCCTAACGGGGAGACTAAGAACGAAATTTACTTCATACTGTGTTCTAACCCCGCCATTATGCAGGATGTACAGGCAATCGGGAAAATGCGATGCAGTGACCACAGGATGGTAAGTATCGAATTATTCTAAATATGAAAAGGGCACGAAACAGATTAGTAAAACAGAAGTCTATTAACGAATTAAAGGTGAGGGGGAGCGGCGAAGAGTTCTTAGCCAAGAAGCAATGAACAATAACTTCAGAGATATCATTGCTATGTGCGCTGTAGAAGTAGGCGGTAGGATAGTTAGAGAGAATATCGGTAAGCTGTCTAAGGAGACGAAAGATTTGATTAAATAACGCCAGAGTTTGAAAGCTTCTTATCCAACAGACCAGATAGAATTGGCCGAGATATCGAAGCTGATCAATAAGCGCAAGCCGGCCGATATAAGGAAGTATAACATAGAGAAAATTGAGCATGCTGTAAGGAACGGGGAAGCTTTGAAGCGATTGAGAAGAAATTGCGCATGTGGAAAAATCAGAAGTATGTGCTAAGGGACAAGGCGGGCAATGTCATGACGGATATAGAGAAGATAGTCAAAGCAGCCCAGGAGTTCTATCTCTACAATAGCCAAAATACTGAGGCCAATAAAGAGATTGGTGGTAGTAAAAAGGAGTCACGTAAGTTCCGCCAGTGACGAAGGATGAGCCTAAGAAAGCGTTGGAAACTGCTAAAAGTGAGAAAGCAGCTGGAGAGGATCAGGTAACTGTAGATTTGTTGAAGAATAGGGAACCTGCGCCTGAGTTTTCAGCGTACTGCCAGCGTCGCCTGGTGGCCATCGCGCCACTATCTTGGTAGGGCAGCTGAGACTACCGTGGGTGGAGGCGTTGAAGAGCGGCTAATTTATCGCGAAACCAAAGGCATTCTGCTGTGTTTATAAGCGCTCAGTTACGATAAAAAAAGTGATCTCTAACATGTATTCCACCGCAGTCGTAGTGGCTATAGAACACAGCTATATTCAGGAGACTGGGTGAGTACGGAGGATTGTTTAGCTTCTTGTTTAGCGCTACTTATCACGCTTCATAAAGGGGCTTCGCCTGCCGTAGGGTACATATAGAGTTCTGTTTATTCGCTTTTATCCTTTGCGCAGTCTGATGAAAACATTTTGTCAAGGGCGCCTTAGGAGCGGGCGTATAATCACACGCACACACGTAAATGGTGCTAACTACAATTTTCATTTTGTGCAAGATGAAAGCAAAGCATAGCAACTTTGTATTTTAAAGTTCGCGCCGTTTTCTTTTGTTTTGTATTACCCATCAACGATGTTAACCGCATCCTTCGATGCAGTTCATTCTTGGCTCTTAGATGAAGAGCGCTGGTTTAGACAAAGGAGATTTAAGGTATGGCAACTCTCCCCCACGCTCTCACGTTACAGGGCACCGATAATTTCCGCCCAACATTTATCAACGGAACAATTGTGGCCACTTAACTATTTACCGTCCTAGCACTGTGATCCTTTTAGATCCATGCTTCGCAGCTGATCTCGGTGTTATTGACTTTGAAGAATGAACAAAATACACTTAAACCCATAAATTGCTAGTCGCTCGCTGTCGTAAAAAGGCAAGTGTCGAAACATAACGGCAGGCCTTCGTTTCTCTATAGATGCATTAAACAATATCGCCTTAATTAACGTTACATTATAAATCGCGACACATGAAGCACGTTTTGGCGGATAAATTTTTCTCATCAAGAAGCTGTTGAATCATTACTGTTCCTCAAAAAGGACAGTAGGTAAGTATTGCACGCATTCAATGCGCTTAACGCGCGCACTAGTGACAAATCCTACTGAATGTTAATATAGCAGAGAGGTTGTTTCATTTTGCTGTGATATATTTGCCCTCCACTAGCCATGCTTGAGCCCAGGTGAATCTTATGTGCTAGAGAGTGCGCACGTAATTCACAGTGCAGGGACACGCAACTTTGTAAGCGGCCCATAGCAAGAAAAAAAATTACAAGGGTTCAACGCCGTTGAAACAAATATTGAGAGAAATTATTAGCTGCGGGTGACCGAGCGTTCTTCTTCTTCTATTTTTCTTCTTCGTCAGCCCACATATAAGGCCCCGCTCTAAAAAAGCCGTATGAAAGTGCCTTAGTGGCCTATAGTGTAATGTGAATGCCAGGGTCCTATCAGGCAGATTATGACATAAGAGTCCCACGTGAAACGAGAGACCCAAGTTGGCAGCTCCTGCCAGCTGTGACCTTTTCTAACGACGGAGTATACGCGAGACTCGGAGTTGACGAGCGCTTAAAAAAAAAAGAAAGACTGAACTCACGAGAACCGTCTCAAACCTGGGCGTAGCAACGTTATATTGTTACGGAGCACAGTATGTCGAGACGACGACGACGTGCTGATGGGAAGTAGTGAAGAAGACGGCGCTCAGGCCTAGCAAACTTCGTTCTGTGGTGTGCGTCTAAGAGTGACCTAGCGTTTACCACTGTGTTCTTTCCTTAACATTTGGTGGAGGATTGCTGGAAGTACGTAAGTCGCCAAACCTGGATCTCCGTAGTGGCCGCCAGATTGGTACAATCACTATGCAATCCGACGCGACACCTTCTTAGCGGCACCATCAGCTCCCACCGTCGTCATGACGCAGCCTCGCGATCCAGGCACCTTTTGCGGCACCGACCACATCGACGTAGAAGACTGGCTCGCCATGTACGAGCGGGTCAGCAAGCACAACCGTTGGGACGCGACCCTCATGCTCGCCAACGTAATCTTCTATCTGGCAGGTACGGCGCGCGTCTGGTTCGAGACGCATGAAGACGATATCACATCGTGGGAGATGTGCAAGGAGAAGCTTCGAGATCTATTTGGCAAGCCGATCGGACGCAAGCTTGGCGCACAAAAAGACCTCGCATCCCGTGCCCAGTCTTCGACGGATCGTACTTGTTTCATATCCAAGATATTCTAGCACTATGCCGGAAGGTGGACAGCGCCATGTCCGAAAAAGACAAGGTGGGCCACATATTAAAGGGAATTGCAGACGATGTTTATAATCTGCTGCTTTGCAAAGATTGTCCAACGGTCGACTCAGTTATCCAAGTTTGCCGCCAATTTGAACAAGCAAAACACCGCTTCGAACGCTTGCCAAACACAGCTGCTACGTCCTCGTGCGAAGATAGTCCAACCTTACAGCAGCCATCTCATCCCTCCAACTTGACAAGGATTGTTCGTCGAGAGATAGAGGCTATGACACCCGTTGCGTTCGCTCCTCAACCAGCGAATGCTACTATAGCCTTAATCCAATCTGTCGTTCGCCAGGAGTTCGCAAATGTGGACCTCAACGTGAACGTGGGCTTCAACTCCGGCCAACCTTCCGCACAGCCCTCGCTCCAACCTAATGTTCCTGTCGTAGCTGCTGCCGCTCCTACCACGCCCTTTCAGACGCGGTATCGCTACCACTGCCGCAACCCGGAAGAATGGCGAACCTCGGATGACTGACCAATCTGCTTCAACTGCTCACGTGTCGGCCACATTTCCCACCATTGCCGCAGCCGTTGGGTTCCGCCACCTCGACCTCGCTACTATTCTGATCGCAGCGCCGAATATGTTCCACACCAAACCTATGTCCGTGATACGCGCACTCGTGACTTTAACTCGCCAGCCCCGCGCATGCCCAGCCGCTCGCCGTCTCCTCAGACCCGGAGGTCCCGCTCGCCCCAATCTCGTCGTTCCACATCTCCCCACTTCTCCGGCTCTCATCCGGAAAACTAACCAATGCAGCTCCCGGAGGTGACGCTGCATTGACGACCCGGCCCGAAAATCCTCTGCTGACCCTCGCTCATCGCCGCAACCTTTTAGACATCTATGTGGATGGTGCCCCTGTTACTGCCCTCATTGACACTGATGCCTAAATTTCAGTCCTCAGCTCATCCTTTCGCCGCCGTCTCAAAAAGGTTGTCACACCCGCCGCTTCATCCGCCGTTCGTGTTGCCGATGGAAGCGTCGCTGCCGTCGTGATACTGTGCATTGCGCGCGTGAGTATTTCCGGTCGCACTACCCCTGTCCTCTTCACTGTTATCGACCGCTGCCCTCACGACGTGATCCTCGGCATCGACTTTTTAACGGCCCATTCTACCCTGATCGATTGTTCAACTGGTCTTCTTCGCTTAGACCTGCCCTACTGCTCCGAAAACACCGATGTCAAGCCCCGCCTCCTTCCTATCCGCCGAATTTGTTCGCCTACCACCCGAAGCTGCTATTTATGTCCCGCTGGCCCCGATCCCCGCAGTTCCTGACGGCACATACGTCACTTGCCCAATTACCGATGTTGTTCTCCGTCACAACGTCATACTCCCCCATACCGTCGTGACTGTCACTGCTAACCGCACCTATCTTCCCGTACTGAACTTCAGCCGTTCGACTCAAGTTTTACCCCATGGTATCGCACTCGCTGATCTGTTTCCTATGGCGGACTGCGAAGTTGCGGCTCTAACCCCTCAGTATCTGTCGGAGCAGCATATATCGGCTTCTTCTCATTCGAACCTCTTTTCAGGCATGATAGCCGCGGATCTGCCAGATGAACAAGCCAAAGCTCTCTCCGACCTTTTGCTGTCGTACAGCGATATATTTGATTTCAGTGACCGACCATTGGACCAAACATCCGCTGTGACCCATCGAATCAATACGGGTGACGCCAACCCCATCCACAGACGGCCTTATCGTGTTTCCCTTACTGAGCGGCATGTTATACAGAAAGAAGTGGACAAGATGCTGGCGCAAAATATTATTTAGCCTTCCTGTAGTCCCTGGGCGTCTCCTGTCGTATTGATCAAAAAGAAAGACTAAAGTTGGAGATTTTGTGTTGACTATCGCCACCTTAATCAAATAACAAAGAAGGATGTTTACCCTCTTCCGCGAATTGATGACGCGCTTGACTGTTTGCATGGTGCCAGCTATTTTTCTTCTATCGACATGCGTACAGGCTACTGGAAAATTGCTGTCGACGAACGGGATCGCAAGAAAGCCGCATTTGTCACCCCCGACGGACCCTATCAATTCAAGGTGATGCCATTTGGACTCTGTAACGCTCCTGCGACATTCGAGTGCATGATGGACTCACTCCTCCGTGGCTTTAAATGGACAACATGTTTATGCTACCTGGATGACGTCGTCGTTTTTTCTTCCACGTTCGCAACCCACCTTGATCGCCTTTCTACGGTCCTGGACGTTTTCCGGTCTTCAATTGAACGCCAAAAAATGCAGCTTCGGCCGGCGCAAAATCAAAGTCTTGGGTCATTTGGTTGACGCAAATGGTGTGCAGCCCGACCGTGACAAAGTTCGAGCCGTGCGCGACTTACCTACCCCACGTAGCTCAAGTGACGTGCGAAGCTTCCTTGGCCTTTGTTCTTACTTCCGCCGCTTCATTCGAAACTTCGCAGACATAGCTCACCCACTTACCTCTCTTCTGCAAAAAAACGTACCTTTCACATGGGGTTGTGACCAAGCCTATGCCTTCACGATACTTATTTCCGCCCTCACCACCCCACCTGTTCTGGCGCACTTCGATCCTTCTGCACCTACCGAACTGCGCACCGACGCTAGCGGACATGGTACTGGTGCTATCCTTGCCCAGTCCCAGCATGGTTCCTCCCGCGTCATTGCTTATGCTAGCCGCCTGCTTTCGTCCTCTGAGCTCAATTATTCAATCACAGAGCGGGAATGCCTTGCACTTGTTTGGGCGCTGACCAAATTCCGCCCTTATTTGTTTGGGCGGTCCTTCTGTGTAGTGACTGATCATCATGCTTTGTGTTGGCTGTCCTCACTTAAGGACCCTACTGGCCGCTTAGGCCGCTGGGCCTTACGAATACAAGAGTATGAATTTATTGTGGTGTACAAGTCCGGCCACTTACACCAAGACGCTGACTGCTTGTCCCGCCATCCCGTAGATCCTCCCGATTTGTCCGACCATACTGCTGACGACTATGTTTTGTCCATCTCGGACTTTATCAATATCGGCTCCGAACAGCGTCGTGATCCTGCCCTGCAACCAATTATGGCGCGTCTTGTAGCCAATTTGGCAGGCAGTTGAGGGGGCCAGGTTGCACCCATAAGTCAATCAAAAAAGAAATTCCAAGTTCCTGAGAACATTAAATTTACAAAAAAAAAGCTTTATAAACGAAATAGAAAGCTCATAATCTGCCGATGGGCGTAGGCACGGCACGACGAGCGGCGTGCTCCGTCCTACTATACGCTTGCTAATTGTGAAACCAGGCGGCCCTGGCTGTATAATTTTAAGCGCGCCATCTGGGCAGCGCAGGTTCTCTATGGAGGGGGGGGGGGGGAGGAGGGAGAATATTGTGCTAAGAAAACTGCCTACCCTGTATACGCAGCGCCTGGTGTCATCGCAGGTAGGATCCATGGAGGAACGGAAACGTTATGTGAGTTCATAAGAGGGCGCTAAGGACCTGAAAACTTACAGACCAATCAGCTTACTGTCTGTGACGTATAAGGTAAGCTATTTACTAAGGGGATTGCTAATGCTAATAGAATCAGGAAAACATTAGACTGCAATCGAGCAAAAGATCACGCAGGTTTTCGGAAAGGGAGCTCTACTATCGATCATTTTTATACTATCAAAAAGGTGATAGAAAAATGCTCGGAATATAACCAGCGGTTATACATAGCATTCATAGGTTACGAAAAAGCATTTAACTCAGTAAAAACGTCGGCGGTCATTCAGTCATTGTGAAACTAGGGTGTAGAGGACCCGTACGTGAAAGTGCTGGAAGATATATATAGTGGCTGCTCAGCAAACATAATTCTGTATAAAGAAAGTAACAAGATTCGTATAACGCAAGGTATTAGGCAAGGAGACACGATCTTGCCAATACTATTCACAGCTTGCTTAGAGGAAGTATTCAGAGACTTGGAATGGGAGCAGTTAGGGATAAGGGTAGATCGAGAATACCTCAGTAATCTGCGATTGTTTGATGATATTTCCTTGCTAAGTAACTCAGGGGAATAACTGCAAGGAATGATTGATGGCCTACAGACAGGAAAAGTAGAAGGGTAGGTTTGAAAATAAATATGCAGAAGACTAAGGTAATGTTGAACAGCCTCGGGAAGGAACCGCAGTTTACGTTAGGCAGTGAAGCACTGTAAGTAGCAAGCGAATATGTCTACTTAGGACAGATAGTAACCGCAGATCCGGGCCATGAAAGGGAAATAATAAGAAGAATAAAATTGGGATGGAGCGCATTTGGCAAGCACTCGCAGATTAGGACTAGCAGCTTACCAGTATCGCCCAAGAGGAGAGTATACAACAGTTGCATCTTACCTGTACTCACCTATGGGGCTGGAACATGGAGGCTAACCAAGAGAGTTCTACTTAAGTTGAGGACAGCCCGCAGGGCTATGGAACGAAAAATGGTAGAGGTAACATTAAGAGATAGGAAGCGTACAGAGTGGGTCAGAGAAATAACTCAAGTTACCGACATTCTAGTGGAAATTAAGAAGAAGAAATGGGCATGGGCAGGACATGTAGTGCGAAGAGAGGATAACCGATGGTCGCTAAGAGTAACAAACTGGATTCCAAGGGAAGGAAAGCGTAGTAGGGGGCGGCAGAAAGTTAGGTGGGCGGATGAGGTTTAAAGTTCGCAGGGGTCAAGTAGATGCAGCTAGCACAGAACCCGGTTATTTGGAGGAATATGGGAGAGGAGGTCGCCCTGCGGTAGGTATACACAGGCTGATAATGATGATGAAGCAGTCAGCATTGCACTCTGACTGAAATTTGCACCGGTATTTAAACCAGAAAACTGCCTGTTTTCTACAGTTTACTGCATTCGCATTATGCATGAATGTTTCGTAGATTTATCATTTTTGCCGAATAATTCAACGAAATTCTCTAGTGATTCAAATAGGTGTAGTGGCCCAAGTCGAGAAATGCAACTCGTCCAGAAACTACGTGTTTATAGTGCTACTGGAACCGCTCGCAATTATTCCCGCTTGCTTTACAGTAGTATTCGTTCCTCATGACCCCGCTGGAGAAAAAAAGGAAAGAAAAACGACCTTTTCCTCACAAAACCTGTGCCCGCCACGTCTCATTACGCACTAGCGCCTGATTGTATACCCTTTTACTTAACAGGGTAAAATGACCCATTATTCAATGACAGGAGCTAAAGTTGTTTGTGTTTCTTTTAGTACAGAGCGAACTACTCTAGACCAATCATTTCATTAATTAGAAAAGACGCAACGTGGCAGCTTTCTGTTTAAAACGTCTATATACCACATCCAGAATGGTAACAAATAATCTCAGAAAAATAATAAAGGGTGCGAGGGATAGGTTCGAGGGCACCTATACACGCTCACTTAGCACTTATACGTGTTGAATAAAACTGGAAAGATAGCGCATCATTTGGACGCAAGTGACCCGAATAGTGCAGTATAGTCTATAAGCTGCTGCTAGCGATGACTACGTGACAGCACAATCTATGTTTCCGCGAACCTTTGAACACGTCTTGCTAATATATTAGCGGTCGAGCACATCTTTCCCGCTCGAAGCCAAGCGTGAGGTAAGGGCCAGTGTCGCTACCCAGACTAATCTTTACTACAAAGATTTATCATCTACTGCAGGTTCATTTTTGGAAGAATTAGCCGAGGTACGCTGATTTTTTTATTGTTATTTTCTATTTTCTCTTGCATTTTGTAGCATTTTGCAACAGCAAACTGTGTTGCCATGACGTTCGTCCGACAGTACCAACTACCACGCAGCAGCATTCGATGAAGATATATATCGACATGTAAACGAAACAAATTTTGGCGTGATTTCACAACAGACTCTCTTAGTCAAGGCACGTAGGGATGTTACAGAAGAGACAGTAACTTCGCTAAGTTGCAGTATTCAGATGAGGCCAGTACGAGCGGGTTTTCAGGGGACCATGAAAAGCTATTTACTGAAAATAGAAAACACGCACGTATATTTGGTATTTCATTAGTCATCTCCGCAAAGTGAATTCTTAAAGCCTAAGTTCGCCAGCACCGAAGATAACAGCAATAAAAAATAACTGTCCTTTTTCCGCTCATAAACAACTCAGGGGGGGGGGGGGGGGGGGGGGGGGGGGGGGGAAGCTGCTAATGTGCTGTGGTGCATCGCCCAAAGTGATGACATATGGTGGCCAGGAGCACTTTTTAAATATTAAATATCAATTTAAAATTACGGGCTCCATGCAGACATTTTAAATTTCGCTTCAACCTTAACAGACAACCACTACCCATTTCTTGCAAAAACATTTTTACATAAATATCTTCTCAATGTCCCTTTTGCCTGGTGTTACTACGTCAATGCTTCGTTCTTGCAATCCGCACGAACTGCAAGCTCTCAACCTATACCAGCGCCTTATAGGTGCACACATTCCGTGTTTGCCAAAAGTAACCAGGCTTCAGGTTTAACTCCTCGCTTCTTTCCTACGACAAACATTTATTAACAGATGATTAAAACTGGTTGAAGACAGGAGCTGGCCTTTACTTTGAACCGATTCACAGCTTCAGATGTGGTACAAATTCTCTACATACCCGTCTGAGATTGAATAATTTTGGCAGAGACTGTACTTCGATAAACAGTCAAGCGCCCATGGTGATAATATGTCTGGAGTTCTGCAGTTCACCTATCTTAGGGGAAATGTAAAGCGCTCATGTGCGCGCGATAATTTTCTGCATTTAGAAAAAACTATATCTTGTTGTGACTGCTGACACGGAACTATGAATTGGGAAAATAGAAAAAAAAGAATGATTCATAAAAACCGCGTTTTTGTTCGCTTCGCTTATAGTGTTATTTTCAGGTTTTTCTTACAAATATACAACTTCGCATTAGTATCCTCAGCAGGGTATGAAGGATAGTGGAAGAAGAAACAGGGGCAAATGTGTAAAAGATAGAAACAAGCCTAAAATAAATTTATTACTGGCGTTTGTTTAAGTGTCCACCCACCCTCCTCCAATAATTTTGCTAACTTCCTTTACCATGCATTTCACAGCACATTTTGGTATTACATGTGAAGGCGACTCACAACGTCGAGTTACTTTTATTCCATTTCGGTAGTTCTAAACGCTTGCCCTCAACTGACTGCTAGTTTTAAATCGGAATAAATTCAAGATAATGGCAATACCGGAATGCCTTGCTTCGAAGATCAGCAATGTGTTTTGATCTGCCGGGATAGTAAAAGTAAACAAAGTATTATTTACTCTTCAATACGACTGTTTCCGCTTGCTTAGCGTGATCCTGCACACCTTGTCATGTATGTAACAGTATAATGTGACCATGAAGCACATTTCATATACGATTTGTGAAAGCGCATTTTCAATCTGATGTGTACTTGTGGCTTAGATAGGTACAAAATTTTAACTTTCCAAAAAGTATGCCCTCCCACGGTTCCAACTGAAGGTGTTGTGTTGAGGAGGTTTCTTCAATTAATGAAACGATATATTCAATGTTCTCAAGCATTATCTTTTTCTAAAGTAACAATCGAAAGTATTTATTGTTTTTTTTTACATATGTGTATTGTATACAGTTATCATATGCATCATATGCAGGATATAGCGCAAGTAGTGACAACTTTTCGGAGTGCTTTTGCATACAAACCGATTTTTGGCAGGGGCATGCTTCGCACTTATCAGAACATCCTAGCAGACAAGGCTCAATGCAGCAGCAGGAATCGTGCGCATGCCGCTGCCCTCGCTTGCCTTCTCATCAGATACGTCTTCCCGCTCAGCAGGGCCGGGCAGTCGATGGTTGCACGTTATTGGTTAACATTGGCCGGGTGTACACTACGATTCACTGTTAAAGGAAACATGAGACCACGTGTCCGCTGGAATTCCAGAGCCATTTCAAGGGAGTGGTTGACAACGGATCGCACAGCATACATGCACAGTAAGAACAGTTGGCAGCTCTTCCCAGACGTGCAGATGGTGCCACCCATTTTCGCTAGTGGCCTAAAGCATGCGCTCTGCGAATGCTTTAGGCCACGCGATCCCGTGTCACCTTTAACAGTGGATCGTACTGTACAGTCAACGTCACCCTAATGTAGAACGCTCGAGCAAGACATATCGGGCTACAAAAGCCAAAAATAGACTCCAGCTCCAGACTTCTGAGCAAGTTGCTAGTGTCTACCTTGGTTGCGGCTATCTGTGGCACCACTTTTACTCGAGTGTTGCCGCAAGAACCTACCAGCTGCGGCGATATCTGGCCCTATTTACACGGACGTGTATCTCCCGAGCGTTCTACACAAGGGTGATGTCGAGTGTACACTCCATAACACAGCACAGGCAAACCAGGAATCGTTCTCGCTGTGTGAGAAGAACTTTCGGCTTTTAGATCTCTTGTCAGCTGACCAAATACAAGACGGCAGAATGAAATGTCTAAAAGGAGACACTTACCCAAAACAAGGAGCATCCACACAACCGCAGCGGCATTCACGCGGACCATTCTGACAACCCTACAAAAACAGGAAAGCGGCTGTTAAGGTATATAGCTTGAAGTTTTGCATTTCAAAATAGAAGGTTGTCTTCGTTCTGATAATGAGATTAGCAGTCACGTTTTTTAACTTTTTTGTGTTTTGCTATGACAGCAGTGGCCCCGCCGCGTACTGCAAGGATCTATGGTGCGGCCCACGGGTACAAAAATTACACCTTTATTACGAAAGGACGTGGCAGCTTTACGGATGAGCTTTACCAAATGATTAATTTTCCAGCTAAGACCAGTTTCAAGGCCGCCCCCCTGATGATAAATTTTCGTTGTGAAAATGAAAATACTTATTGAGCCCCTTTTTCTTCTTGATATTCGAACGCAGGTAGGCTGCCTTCAAGAGCAAGCCGGCGTACAACCTGACCTATTTCTTACCTCCGATTATAAATTTGGGGATGTACCCTTTAGGTATCATTCTTCGATTCACCATATAGTGATGCCCATCAGTTAGAATAAAAAACGCACTGCTTTAATTCTCTATCAATGATGGGAAGATCAGGCCTGAGAAAGAGATGTTTTGTGCGATTATTATTTATTTAAAGTATATTATTGCTTTTGTTGTGATATTGTTTTTTTTGTGTACTTATATTTTTACGTGTTTGGCTCATAGCCATCGTGGGACATTTCCTTAATGCGACCCGCATAGATATACGAATTTGAGATCCCAGCAATACAGGTTGTCCAATGTAATTTGAGAAAATAGTTTAAAGTCAAGCGCAACTCGGTAGAATGGAGAGCTGGGCCACTTGGTAGATATTTTAACACATAAAACCAGCAGTTTTAATCTCAACAAGCGCAACTCAGATACAATTGGAACCAGGTGAATCATGCTGGTTCTAGCCTATAATTATGCAGATTGCGTTTTACGTTTCGGCCTAAAGGAGTATTTGTATTTTTTCAACTCTTTTATATGCTTGCTTTACACCCCAAGAGTGATAGATGAGGGTGAAAAAAAACATCTGGAGACCTTTACTTCATTTGCTTTCTGCAGGATATATCTCGTGTTTCTTTCCCCCACGTTCTAAAGAAAAGCCACGAAACATGTTAACACGCCACGTGGCTCGCCTCTTGCCCAGTGATATTGTGCCGTTCTCGAGCTTGCGATGGATGAACGAGCCCGGCGGCAGTTGACGGTAGTTACAAGGTCAGTACAACAGGTCACGTTACTGGGAGCAAAACGCGTACATAAACAAATGTCAGTGGCATCAACTCGATGATGATGGTTATAAACGGTGAAAAGAGCCCGGTGAACTTTGGTGCGAAATGTTAAAGCACAAAAAAGATTGCTCCAAACTAGAAAGTAAATATAATATTCACACGCATAAATAGATGCAATTTACATTTTTGCCTGGAACACGAGCCAGATTTGTAGTAATATTTTAACTTGTTTTTATCGACCTCTCTCGGTCATTTATATCCACTGCGCAGGTGCCCGAAGCTGATAGCGAAGCATTTTTTACTCGCGGGGTTGGTGCGTCAGCGGCCCTGGTTCCACCATAGATACAGTTCGAACGTTGCGTGTGGTCTGTTGCAAACATCAGCATGAAAGTTGGTTATCTGTGTCAAAGAGTTTGTATATCGTTGTGCAGGTCGTGGTAGAGCTTATCAGCAAGCCGAAAACTGTGCGTGCTCGTTGAGAAAATATGTAGGGTATACTGCTGGGCTAGTTGGTGGTGGTTATCAAACATTATGGTGTCGCAGCGCTGGCAGACAAGGACAAAGGACTAGGGACACACACAACTGCGCTGAACTTACAACTTTATTTTGGACGCTTTAGATCCGCGCATTTATAATTGAAAGAAGGAACTGGACACGCAAGCGCACTCACAAGACAGATATACCAATCTCAGTAGCAGCATCGCAATATCTCGCAATCTCAGATGCCGAATCGCAATCCCAGTAGCCGTATCACAATCTCAGTGCGAGAAGGCCACCCCACAAAAAACGACCGCGGTGCAACAAACACAGAAGAGGCTATAAAAACAAGGCATAGGAGTAAATAAAAACAAAATGCAGCTTGATAAATGAAAAATGGCATGGAAGAGCCAACCATAAACAAGGCAAAATCATGAAAAGGTGTAGATGCATGAAAAACAGCCAACAAAAAACATGCCAAAAACTTCAATAAGGCGAAAGATAAAAACAGATAAAATTACAGCAAAGAGGCAACAATTAACAGCCAAAATAGAGCTAAAAGAAGGTGAAAAGAAGACGTCAGTGAGGTCAGAATTAGCAAAATGAGGTAACAAATAACAGCAAAACCTCAATGAATAGCTAAAATCTGGTGCATGGGTATCATAAATGAGGCGAACTCCGCAGGTCAAAAAACAAAAGAGAGAAGTAAGAAAAGTCATCTGCATGGCTAGGATACTGAGTACTCATAAAGAACCGGACAACAAAGCGATCTCTTTTTCTAGGAGGGCTACTGAAGGCACGCTGACGCAGTCTGGTTCAGGTTGTCAGTGAAGGCGGCTTCAATTATTTCTCGCGTCAGCTGATTCTTGTTTTTTGACAAGATTTTGGTGTTCGCAAATTTTGGAGGGTCGCTCTTACAGGGTGAGCAGTCTCTACAGTGCGTGGCCAGGTTACTTGATTTCTTGTCTTTTACGTTCAATTTATGCTCCTGTAGTCTTTTATTTACACAGCGAACGGTCTGCCCAACGTATTCTTTGGCGCAGAAAAGAGCAATATAATAGTGCCGCCAAACCTTCAAAACAGTATTTGTTGTTTTTTAACAGCCGCCGGCATACAGGCTTATCACTCTGATTCTGGACCGCGTATCAGTTCCGTAATCTTTGTTAATGCTCGATGTTGCGAGTCACACCTTTATCAGTTTTGTTGTAGCGCAAGATGCACCGAGATCTATCTCGAAGGTTCCGGCCACTCGGGTGTCTTTCAATAATGTTCCAGCCCGTGCTGGCAGCTGTTTGCGATATTATCTAGATTGTTCTGTGCAGCCTTTAAATTGAGCGTCGACGAGTGTGACGAGCATTCTTTGTTCGACGATCGACGAGCACGTTTGTCTCTATCGCCGCCGCCGAGTTGCTTAGTTCTTTTGCGGGCGCAAGTCAGCCCAAATAGAGTTTATTTAGTGCAATCATCGACCCCTTCATTTGTGTCGTCGACCTCGTCACCACTACGTGACATCTGGTGGAGGTGCTGCCTTTGATCCTTCAAGCGAAGACCCAAGCCGTGTTCCTGTCGCCCTGGAAGACCAGCCTACAGGTCACCGAGCCAGCCGCCGACTTCAAGGCCTACAACCCGAACACTGTCCGCTGCCTGACCCCATTCGATCTCGGAAGTCATAGACGCTGACAATGGCCCAGCCTACAGCACCGGTTATTTTCGTCCAACCCCATGAGCCCCCCTGCTTCCATGGACTACCAGATGAAGATGCGGGAGATTGGATGGACCTTTTCGACCGTGTGGCAGAATTCAACGGCTGGAACGACGCCGCGAAACTTAGGCAAGTCTACTTTCTTCTTCAAGGACATGCCCGAGTTTGGTTCGAAAATCATGAGGCAACTATGAAGGATTCTGACTGCGTTTCTGACTGCCTTTTCAAGCGTCGTCCGAAAGGAAAGCGCCGAGGCCCTCTTTCAGTCAAGACTTCAACTCCCTAATGAGCCTGTCCTGGCGTACGTTGAGGAGATGAAGCGCCTCTTTCGCCGCGCCAACCCTAATATGACCGAAGGTAAGCGAGTCAAACTTTTATTGCGAGGCGTTAAAGAGTCGATCTTTGCGGGTCTTGTGCGAAATCCGCCAAGAACTGTGGCGGAATTTGAAACGGAGGCGTCTACTATCGAGAAGACGTTGGCCAGCCGGATGCGCCATTACGAGCGACCACTTCAGCCGGACTGCTCAACCCACAACCCCAGAGCATCTCCAAGCGGAGAGAACCTTCGGGACCTCATCAGGGAGATTGTGCGAGAGGAGCTCTACTGTTTGATGCCATCATTGCAACAACACCAGGTGGCGACGCTAGCGGACGTCGTCCGTGAAGAAGTCCAGCAGGCGCTGGGCGTTCCTCAAGCGACGGCTGCGACTGTTCCAGCTCGAGGCACCAGCGATGAACTACGCTGGTGCATTACGTCGCCCTGCGCCCCGACTTGATGACTTTCCGAGCCCTCCCCGCTACCGTCCTGTTCCTGAAAACCGCCCCTTGGCCCCCGACCGCCAAGCTTACCAACAGCCCCCAAGCCTCAGGAAGTGCGACGCCTGGAGGACAACAAACAACCGGCCATTATGTTTCCATTGTGGTGAGGCAGGACACATTCTCCGTCACTGCCCGTACAGGCGGATCGGCCTCCTTGGTTTCGCTGTCGACGCTCCACGACCCCGTCCTGATGAGCGACCACAGGAAATGAATGACTTACTGCGCAGCGGGGAGCACTCGTCGCCAAGGCGTCTGTCAGGCTCGGCATCACCGTACAATGCCTGATTTGCGTCGCCGGGCCGCGGTTACGTGCAAGGACGGCCTCCTAGCCCACGTAGGGGAAACTAAAGGCAGCAACCTTTGGAGGTGAGGTTGCTCAACGGCGAAAAGACGAAGATCCTCCGCCGCCGACGACCACTAACGACGACGCAACCATTTCATCACCGCTCCACACGACGACATCGACGACAACACGACCAGAGTGCAAGCAGACACCGCCGCCCAGTGAAATAACAACGGTATGCCCCGGCCATGACCTCAAGAAACGAGGGAGCCGAGATCGGACACCAAGGCTCACGCGCAATGCGAGGACGCGAACAAGTGACCTTGAAGTTGATATCGACGGTCGCAGAGTCACTGCCCTAGTAGACACCGGAGCTGACTATTCAGTCGTTAGTGGACCGTTAGCCTCTCAGCTCAGAAAAGTTACCGCCGCTTGGGATGGCCCGCTGATTCGCACCGCAGGTGGCAACCTGATTACTCCATCGGGACGATGCACTGCAAGAATAACAGTAAATGGGCGTACTTACCCCACCAGCTTTGTGGTCTTGCAGCAGTGCTCCCGTGACGTGATTTTAGGCATGGACTTCCTGAATGAACATAGGGCTATCATCGACCTGCTATACAAGCTCATCGAGCTCTCTGCAGACAAAGCCATTCCTGCTACGACGACGTCGATGCAACGCAATCCTCTAAACGTCATCGATGAAGAATTGACCGTCCCGCCCCGATCAGGCATCGCAGTCTGCGTAGGTAGCGCAAACATCGAAACCACTGAAGGCATTGTCGAGGGAAATATCCAATTGCTCTTAGAACGAGGTGTCGACATCGCAAGAGGCATCACGAAATTCCGGAGAGGTCAAGCTCAGGTTCTGGTAACAAACTTCACCGAAGAATACCTGTACCTCAACAAGGGCACGACGATCGCTTTTCTCGACGAATTAGCGGACCTCAAAGATGTATTCGCCCTCCACGACCAAACGCTGGAAGACGCACCGTATCTATTCCGTCAGCCCACATTTGACATCAACCCGGCATTGACCCACAACAGGAAAGACCAGATTCTCAGTCTGCTTCGAAGCTACGGGGAGTGCTTCTCATCGTCATCGAAGGTACGACAAACACCACTGGCCAAGCACCGCATAATAACGGACGAACAAGCCCGACCTCTGCGCCAAAGCCCTTATCGTGTATCTCCGCGAGAACGCCAAGCCATTCGCGATCAAGTTGAGGAAATGCTGCGTGATGACGTAATCCAGCCATCGAACAGCCCCTGGACGGCACCAGTCGTTTTGGTGAAGAAGAAAGACGACACACTTCGCTTCTGCGTTGATTACCGCCGCTTGAATAGCATAACGAAGAAGGATGTCTACCCGCTTCCCTGCATCGACGACACTCTCGACCGGCTCTGCAATGCAAGGTACTTCTCATCGATGGACCTGAAAAGCGGATATTGGCAAATTGAGGTCGACGAAAGAGATCGCGAGAAGACCGCATTCATCACACCGGACGGTCTTTTTGAGTTCAAAGTGATGCCATTCGGCCTCTGCTCCGCACCAGCCACATTTCAACGAGTAATGGACACAGTCCTGGCAGGCTTGAAGTGGCAAATTTGTTTGGTATATTTGGACGACGTTGTCTTCTCATCAAACTTTGAAGACCACCTAAAACGACTACAGACAGTGCTGGAAGCCATCAAGTCATCGGGACTAACGCTAAAAGCAGAGAAGTGTCACTTAGCCTACGAAGAACTCCGGTTCCTAGGTCACATTGTTAGCAAGGACGGTATTCGCCCAGACCCGGAGAAAACAGCTGCAATCGCACAATTCCCACCGCCTGCCGACAAGAAAGCTGTGCGCCGATTCCTTGGGCTGTGCGCTTATTATCGACAATTTGACAGAAACTTTTCGCGGATCGCCGAACCGTTGACGCAGCTTACAATGGCCGACGTACCTTTTAAATGGGAAGCGCCGCAAGGAGAAGCCTTCGACGAACTTAAGCGCCGCCTGCAATGCCCTCCTGCACTTGGCCACTTTGATGAAAACGCCGAGACCGAAATTCACACCGACGCGAGCAGTGTGGGCCTAGGAGCCATTCTCGTCCAGAAGCGTGCCGGACAGGAAAAAGTAACGCCTACGCTAGCAGGTCCCTCACAAAAGCGGAAGTCAATTACTCGACGACCGAGAAGGAGTGCCTTGCGATCATCTGGGCTACTTCTAAGTTTTGTCCATACCTATACGGCCGACCATTCAAGGTTGTTAGCCACCATCATGCACTCTGCTGGCTGGCTAATTTGAAAGATCCCTGCGGCCGCCTTGCCAGATGGAGCCTACGACTTCAGAATTTGACTTAACTGTAGCCTATAAGTCGGGCCGGAAGCACTCCGACGCAGACTGCCTATCACGCACTCCCGTAGACGATCCCCCGAAAAACGATGACGACGACGCCTTTTTGGGACCGGTAAGCGCCAGCAGTTTCGCAGAACAACAGCGATCAGACCCTGAGCTGAAGGCGCTAGCCGATTACTTAGAAGGAAAGACCACTTCCCCTCCTGGTGTGTTCAGGCGACATTTATCATCGTTCGCGTCAAGCAATGGCCTCCTAGTGAAGAAGAACTTTGCAACCAACAAGACCGCGCAGCTTCTTGTAGTGCCTAAAAACCTCCGGCAGGAAATTCTGTAGGCGTTGCACAATGAGCCCACAGCAGGCCATCTAGGATTTGCGCGCACGTTGCGTCGAAACCAGGAGAAGTATTACTGGCCGCGACTGACTGCCGAAGTTGCCCACTACGTGAAGACGTGTCGTGAGTGCCAACGACGCAAGACGCCGCCGATCAGACCAGCAGGACTACTAAACCCGATTCCGCCCCCAATCCTGCCCTTTCAACAAATTGGGATGGATCTTCTCGGCCGCTTTCCATCTTCGTCTATGGGTAACAAGTGGATCATCGTGGCCACTGACTACCTTACCCGTTACGCCGAAGCAAGAGCACTACCAAATGGTACCGCGGCAGAAGTCGCCAAATTTTTTGTCGAACAAATTCTCTTGCGACATGGCGCCCCAGAAGTGCTCATCACGGACAGAGGAACGGCGTTTAGGGCAGAGTTGACGCAAGCCATCCTGGAATACAGTCATACAGCCATCGACGAACAACTGCGTACCATCCCTAGACCAATGGCCTTACGGAGCGCCTGAACAAAACGATCGCGGACATGATCGCTATGTACGTCGACGCTGAGCACAAGACCTGGGACGTCATTTTGCCGTACGTGATCTTCGCGTATAGCACGGCAGTCCAGGAGACGACCAGAGCGACCCCGTTTAAGCTTGTGTACGGCAGGGAACCCACGACGACGCTCGACGCAATGCTGCCGCACGTAACCAGCGAAGACAACCTTGACGTCGCCGCCTACCTGCAGCGTGCAGAGGATGCCCGACGACTCGCACGGCTGCGTATTAAAGACCAACAGTGCACCGACAGCCGACAATACAATTTACGACGACGCCACGCAGAGTACAATCCAGGAGACCAAGTGTGGGTTTGGACCCCAATTCGCCGTCGCGGATTAAGTGAAAAGTTGTTGCGTCGATACTTTGGGCCATACAAAATCCTTCGCCGCGTCGGACCACTGGACTATGAAGTCATTCCCGACGGAACGTCAGCATCACAACGGCGACGCGCACGCCCAGAAATGTTACATGTTGTGCGACTGAAGCCATATTAGGCGCGTTAAAGAATCTGTAGTGTTTAAACTTTGCAGTGTTTATGTTTAAGCTTCTTTGTTTTGGAACACCGAGGCGATGTGTTTTAAGGGGGGAGTAATGCCGCGAAACCTTCAAAACAGTATTTGTTGTTTTTTTAACAGCCGCCTTCATACAGGCTTATCACCCTGATTCTGGACCGCGTATCAGTTCCGTAATCTTTGTTAATGCTCGATGGCGCGAGTCACACCTTTATCAGTTTTGTTGTAGGGCAAGATGCACCGAGATCTATCTTGAAGGTTCCGGCCACTCGGGTGTCTTTCCACAATGTTCCAACCGGTGCTGGTAGCTGTTTGCGACGTTATCTAGATTGTTCTGTGCAGCCTTTAAATTGAGCGTCGACGAGTGTGACGAGTATTCTTTGTTCGACGATCGACGAGCACGTTTGTCTCTATCGCCGCCGCCGAGTTGCTTAGTTCTTTTGCGGGCGCAAGTCAGCCCAAATAGAGTTTCTTTAGTGCAATCATCGACCCCTTCATTTGTGTCGTCGACCTCGTCACCACTACGTGACAATAGACAACTCCTGTGGCACATGCGACAAACGGTTCTTTATGCTTTGTTCTGCATTCTTTCCTTCGTTCGGCTGGCTTGTTAACGCGTTCACAAAGCCTGGAAAGGCGGTGAGGTGCAGAAAAGACTACTTCTACTCCTACTTTTTTCCCAATTGTTTTCAAATTGTGGGATACCTGATGAATGTACGGAATGACGGTGAATTTCTCGTTCCGATCTTTTTCTTTCGATGAAATTGACTTTTTGTTTTGCATGGCGCTGAGCATTTTCTCGGCTTTCTTCAACAGCCGAGAAAATGCTCAGCGTATCACACCAGCAAAACTCGGCAACCAGTCTACCAAGATACTTTGTTGGGTCAGTTGGTAAGCATTCATTGTTAATAAAAACAGCGCTAATAGGAAGAGATAGGACAAAATAAAAGGAAGCTACAGGACAAGCGCTGACACTCACAACTCAGCCTCAGCCTTTAATCCAAGCCCCCCCGCCCCTAAAAAAAACAAAACAAAAAACAACAAATGTGACGAAAACAAAGCCCTTTCGCGTGAAACATCCCTGGATTCACATGCTAGTCAAAATGTCCCTCAAAACATAAACCTCCTTGCTTGAAAATGCAAGAGAAGTCTTGCTGACATATTTGATGTCCTTTGAGTAAAATATGCTTCTACCACTTCTCTCGTCAACTTTTCTCTGGGCCGATATAAAATTCTAACATGGTCTAACAGAGGAGTACACTTCTCCTTATTCACTGTCTGACAGGAATGGCAATGGAGACCAGATTAGTTTTGTCCTTGTCACTTTCCATGTTGTTTCGGGGTTCCTGTAGCTGCTTGTTGATAGATCGCTCTGTCTGTCCTATATAACAGGCTCCACAAATGAGCGGAAACCTGAAAAAAACACCGGTCTTGCAGTTAACAAATGTGCCTCTATATTTAACACCACATACCTGCATCTTAGATTCTCGTTCCCTTTGAATAGCAGGGCATATCCTCTTCATCTTGAGCGGAGGGGGGGGGGGGGGGTCAATGCAACATCTACACAATACCTCTTGGCAAAATTCTTTAGGCCATGTGAAATCCTGTACACATGCATATGCTACCATCGCAACTTTCCACTTCTTCTCACCATACAGGACAGGGATTGTGCCTGGTCGTTTATTTTAGGCTCTCCAGTAGACAAGAACAGGCCTCATTAATAACGGAATCCCGATAACCGGCCTTGCAATTCTTGTCAATTGCCGTCCAAGACTGTTGCCCATGCCGTGGTAGCCAGACTTCTTTAACGCATTGAGCAAGCATGCGTTGTTCATACCATTTTTTACTAATTCCGAATGTCCCGAACTAGAAATCAGCAAGAGCTTCACCGATCTCTGACTGTAATCCCCACAAACATGATCGTGCCCGAACTGAATCAACATATCCAAAAACTGCAACCGATCGTCCTCTGGTTCGTCGGCAGGAAACTCCAGGCCAGATCAAAATTTAGTAAAAACTTCAATGATGTTCTGACCGACTGAGGCGCCGATGTCGATAAACCCATTTTTGCCAGTGATCCTCACAATGATGTAGAGAAGGTGACAGGGCTTTTGTCATGTCTACTGTTCATGCAGCAGTCAGGAGGAATGCGCGTACTACGGGCCGAGTGGGCGATACGACGAAATTTAAACGGAGCCGACCATGGCGAACCTAGCTGTGAATGCTTTATTCAAGACAGAAAAGAAATATGAATGCGTGTCACGGCACGTGACTGTTATACACCTCTGCTGATCAAAGAAACGCTGTCTTCAGTTCTACCTTTGAGAATAAACATGTACCCCAAAATCTTTTGCACGTTTATCCCAAACGCTGATTAGACTCGCCGGCTCGACATCAACACTTTACTGGACTTGTGTGGCCGTCTTGTGGGTGTCATCACTCCACTTTCCTCTCTTAATCTACAGCTGCTCTGATGTGACGCAAGGTAAGTAACGCTTCCCTCAGAGATGATGATGATGATGATGATGAGAGTAACCAAACTCATTCCAAAGGAAGGTAAGCAGAAAATTAGGCTGGTGGAAGAGATTAAGAAACTCGCAGGGATAAAGTGGATTCATCTTGCACAGGACCGCGTTAATTGGAAGAAAATGGGAGAGGCCTTCGCCTTGCAGTGGGTATAGTTCGGCTGATGTGATGAAGCAACACTTCAATTAACGGGTAAGCTTCGAATTGCAAGAAGTCTTGGTAGTCGATAATGGTGTAGAAAATGAAATAACTGAGCTTAAAAGAAGGCAGCTTCTGCCATTCCTATAACATCCGAAGTACCTCAAGCAATTATCCTTCGTCCCTTACCGTTTTTAATTTACATTGACGATATTTGTTTTATTGCAGCAGCTGCAGATCCGTGTTGTGTCATATGATGATGACAGTAATACTTTGTTACGGTTGCCTCAGATGCAGACATGGAAGAAGAAACAAATATTGCACTGATTTAACCGAATTTCTTAGCAGAAGCCAACTATCTGCGAATAAATCCGATAATAACAAAACTACTTTTATATCCTCCAAAGGGCAAGAAACTATAAAACCTTTTATTGCCACGTGCTGTAATCAGTCTATAGAGCTTGTTGAGTATGAGAAAATACTGCGTGTAACGTTTTCGAACAATTTAACTTAGAATGATCATTTGGAACACATTAGGTGAAAGGTCGCCTCTGCTCTTGCAACCCTTTCACGATTTAAGCGCTTTATTCCAGTAAGGCCAAAACATTGCTTCATAGGGAGTTAGTACCTTCTCAGTTTAAATATTGTATTATGGTGTGGCATACAACAGGTGTAACACATCATAGCAAGTTGCTTTTGCTTCAGAAAAAGGCAGCAGGATGCATCGCAAAATGCAACTCTGTTTTCTCCCGTCAAAACTAATTTCATAAATTTTGACATTGTTCCTATATCCGCGTTGTACGTACCTTTGCCAAGATTTAATAAGCCATAAATCTCACATATATGACCCCGATAATATCTTCGTTTGATTGCGGAACCTAAAGAGCACAAGTCGTTGTGACACAACACAGAAATTTGATTTTCACCAACACAACGAGACTATGATATGAATTATTCCCTATCTTATACCCTCCCCACCCTATAAATATCCTTTGTAAGAAAGGAAATAAACTGCACTTTATATACGTTTGGTAGTTTTGTCTTTGCTCAGGCTCGCTGGCAGATTCAAATCATGATGAACTGTACGAGGCCATTAAACGGAAGCGTGTTGAGGTTTGCTCGCTGGTACCATGTCCGAAGCAACCGTGCCTCGTCAGCTGCTCCTTAGGTTTCTTTTTTTTTTGTTTCAACTTCTAATTGGCCTTTGTAACCCGGTCAGAAACCACCGCTGGTCGAAATGAAGGGCGAAAGGTCTAGAAGGTAGTGCGTGTATTTGACGTACACAGTTGGCACGTAGCCCGTGAGGGCAACCGCAGTAAAGGACTTTGGAATATAAGTACTATAAAGAGTGAACTGGCATATACAGAGCACGGATGTTTTCCGTTTAGTTTACAGTCTAAGAAACTGCTTAAGCTGCAATTATTCCAGTAGAGTACCCGTCGTCACGTGATATTGATGTATGCTCCCACTAATCCAAGATTCCAAGCGTAGCGCCTTGCTACACAGAGCATAGGGAATATCTACCTGCTCCGAGCAAAACAGTGCCCCCTCCTACCCGCCACCCCAATACTGGCTACACGAAAATAAACTAAGCTCTGGCGTGTCTCATTGCAAATGCATTGTCTTTAAGCTGAGTTTTTGATATATCTGGTTGTTTACTTGCCGCAAAGGAAAATGTTTAACATTTGCCATACCTGGTTGTTTATCTGCCGCAATGCAATTGTTTAACACTCTTTGTCTGTGATCAGTCCCGGCTTTGTTTGTTCAAAACGAGAGCGCCACTTATGAGACAGGAAGAAAAGTGCAAGCAATCTCCAGCATTTCGCCTGAACAATAGCCAAACCAATTTGTCACGTTCTTTTTTCACGGCTTTCGGCATTGTTCTGTTAGATATGGTCGCCAAAAAGTAAGCATGTTTTTAGAAATTTCTTTGGCATTTGATTTAATTGTGTGCCGTTAAGTTGCACGCATATGTGAGAGTATACTTGCACAGCTGTCATGCATGCTCTCAATCATTTCAATAATTTCGACAGAGATCATAGAAGTGTGCGAGAACTCAAAAATTGTTACTAGGGTCGTTCACTTTAAATAAGATGGAAGGAAATGGCCCCTGTAGGGCTAGTTAATCATGACGTCATGTTCACCATTGTACTGAGTGCGGCTTTATATTGTAAATTCAACAGAAAGGGTATGCGCAGATTTTAAGAGTAGCAAAATTGATTCGTAAAGTAGTTATTCGAAAAATAAATATGCTAATAAATATGATCCTTTAAAGAGAAACCAGATTTTTTGGCCGTTAATTTTCTGTCAACATTCACCACGGCGACAGAATTATCTGTATCCTCTGCAATGGTCATATCGGTAGAAAAGTGATCCGTCGTGGTTCCTAAAATGCTTTCACGTAACGGGCGTCGTTGTCGCTGCGTTTTCACATAAACCGCGCCTCCAAATTTAATTTAATTGGGGATTCAGTAGATAAGAAACCGATAAGTATCTCTAAAGAAAGAACGACTGTAATAAAGGTGAGGGTAAAGTTTACACGTCTATTTTTACTGATATCGCTAGACTCGGTGCCGGAATGCGCGATCGCTTCATTACGTGTTCATAGTCCAATCTTGCGTTTGTTTATGCAGTCCGTGTAAAAGGGCCTTTATTATTACAAAATGTTTGCGGACTAAAGCTTTGTGTCACCTCTTGTTGTTATGCTGGACACAAAAGTTCTAAATTCAATTCCTGGTGGCACGAAAAGAGTAACATACCAGTGTGGAATTTTTCGGCATGGCACTAATTATCTGGTGGCCGTGTAGTGTTCGTCCGTTCCCTGTGCGCACGCATTTATACATGTTAGTCTGAGAAAGAAATGAAATATTTTTCTGCACCAAAGGAAGTCCCAGTAACCCCGGCTGCAGTAAGTCGCAGGCGCACTATTCGAACGCGATTTGTGACGTTACGATGAGAAGGGCAGAGATCAATACTGTTACGGGCAACAATTACACAATGCGCCTTTATTGGGCGGTAATAACAACTATGACAGCAACAAACAATACGAAAGGATTTCGATGGCTTGGAAGAGGTACCGGCCAGGCACTCCAGCTTTTTTCCCATAGCAGCTGTTTATGGGTACCCGTTCCCACCTACGCGTAGCTGTTACCAGCGACCAGAGGAATACCCGGCGGCCAGCACCTCTTTTTTCCATCTCAGCGGAACAAGTGGTCCTCAAGTGTAGCCAACCGGTTTGAGATGCCTCCCAAGCTCTCATTGCATGCACACAGAGAGGCTACAGTTATTTAAAAGCAAAAAAGTTGCAGCAATAGGTGGATACTTGCGCTATTCAGCGGATAAACGGAATGAAAAAAAAATTTATAGAATTAAGAAACAGACTACGTTTGCGCTTATTATTTTTTGAGTTTGGCACCTTAGGCCACATAGATTAAGCATAGACAATATTTGCCATTGGGATAGTCATCTGTCTGGGGAGGAAAGGAACAAAAAAAAAGGGGCAAAAAAAAAGTTGTTGATTTAAACGACGTGGTCAATGGCTCATATGTCTCTTGGTGAACCTGGTTGCCCCTGAAGCTTGTTGTAGCTATCGATGACAAAACGTAGGCTGCCGTCTACGCTGCAAACCACTTTATATATGTTCTTCCGTACTCAGAATACAAATATATATTTTGTAACGGCTTCTTCTGTAGGGATTTGAGTTTTTGCAACAAACGCTTAGCCCAGACACAAACGCTTAACCTAGACGCATGGCATGTTCAAAAGCTGACTATTCACCTAGTCGTACATATTAAGGATGAATATCACGCTCTATTCCGCATATGAACCAACCGCGCAAGAGAAAAATGCAAGAGAAACTCGCCTTTCTATGAAGACTTCGCTGAGAAAGAAATTTGAGAAGGGTTGCTGCGAAGCTTCCTTTCTGATTACTTTATAGGCACTTTCTGTGAGTTCTTGTAAAGCAGAAGCTTCTTAGAAATACATAGAGACATGAAAATCGTCATTTCGAAGTAACCATTAGAGGAATATTTTCTGCGCGAAAACAGTGAACATCAATAACAGACTTCTGGCACAAAAGGATAGTTAAAAACTATAGGGCACGACCTCCACTAAAAACAATGGAAAACACACTTTGCTACTATGTCAACACTTGAGATGTAAGGCCTTGACTCAGTAGGTGTCGTTTGTTTGCTGTGCCTTTTTTTCTGAGTGCTCGCATGACGAGGCACTCTGTCATTCGTCATCCAGGAAATATCGGGGTTGAGGGAACTTCACCTGACGCTCCTTACAGGAATGCAATAAGCAGGGAAAACAGTCGTAGAAGAGATGTGTGCGGCGTTCGTTAGCTTTGTTAATTACTTAGTAACGTAATAAAAGCGTGCCCTATGCAAGGAGACCTCGATTGCCCGCTGTAAAATCATTGGTCGCTTTTGTCACCCCAGTGTTACTTCACTCTAGTCGCTGAAGAATCACCACAATGCGTGGTGCGCTCCACGGGCCCTAAGAAATGCACAGTTCTGACGCGATAGTGTTCATGATCCTGTTGCCTGTAAAATAAATCTTTGACGTTTTGAGGGAGACATTATACGCATGGCTCTGGCAGTTAGCATGCACGGCAATTCAGTAGTCGTAGGGTGGTGCAACAGCGTATAATCACATGTCACGGTCTATTTAGCAGGAGCTGTAAGCTCGGACTTCGCCTCTGAGATCAGTGGGTGATTCCAGCATCTAGCCTTCACGTGCTCTTGAGTTAAAAGTTACATAGGTATGGTGCATCTAGGTCCCGCAGGCACGTTCGTACGGCTTGAATTAATAGTGGTTTTATGCCTATGCGGAGCTTTCTTTCATATAACATCGTGGCTTAATGCTGCACACTACGAGTATTTTTGTAAAGGCAGAGATTAAAAGATTTGTAAATCAGTGAGCAGCAAAATGCAAGTACGCAAACGGAAACGTTCAAGGTAAGCTCACAAAAAGGGCCTATTGACGGCGTCGTTGAATACTCCAAAAAGTGGAGCTTGTAAGTTTCCCCTGGATGTTTTAGCCCAGAGTTTGCGCGTAGTCTCCCCGCGTAAGGTAACGGTCTAGTGTTGTCGAAATTGAAAACATGAAATGTTATTTTCGCCGTGAAGAGAAATAGAATGGTTGTTTTAGAACAACAGCAGCTTCTTCTTCCCCCAAAAATTAGAAAAATCTTTTGCTCTCAGCATGTCAATAAAAGATATTAAACTTGTTCGTAAACATTTTAATATTGTCAAACACATTATTTAGAATGCATTAATAAACTAAAGTGCATAATAAGATAACTTTTGAAACTTGCATGAAAGCGAAACCTCGCTCATGCAGTGACACGCAGATCAAAAACGCGGGTGTAGCAAGGTGATTGGGGTATACAGTTGGAGACACATAAGTCGTTTAAGATCCTTGTCGCTAATTAGAGCCGCAGATAATTGGAAACTAGTGAACGAAATGGTAAGACATCACCTGCAACTCTGAAAGTGCAAGGCTTGCATCACAATTTGGATGCGAAAGATATCAAGCCAATTGTTTCACATTAAGTTCCGTTAGTGATGCCTTAAGAGGAAATGGCGAGTAAGAGGCGGTAATGGAGGAAGTATCGCGGTACATGAGTATCTGTTATGTTTGCCGTGCCCCAATCGTCGCTTTGGTGGTTCGAGAACAGCTGGTTGGCGTGCTATGTGCTGACACAAGCAAAAGACTCGAACCTTCGACCTTTTCTGGCACTCGAACGCTTCACCTCATGTACGGGCATACGACGCGTAGTCATGCATTTTTGTTCTGGGTGTGTGCTTGGTTTGACATTGGCTTGCTTGAATGTCAAGCGGGCAAAGCACGGTTAAGCTGTAGGTCGCTCGAGAAATAGCCGGGCTTCGCTCTAAAAGCGCGAAGCTGCCCCTGCGTACGTATATCATTCTTGCGACTCAACGCTATTGGCCTCGAGATCGAGCAGAGTCGCCACCTTGCGGCTCAGCGGCGAAACCTACTCAGTGTGGATGCATTTTCGCGTCGCGTGCCGGGCCCGCAGTGATTTACGCGCGCGCATGCGGCGTGTACAGGAGTGTTTTTGTTTGTTTCGTGGTTCCTGTAAGCTTTTGCTTATCTATATGCCTCTTGCAAAATAGATATGAACAGTGTATTACCCCACGCTTCATTAAAAAAATATATATACTTGAACGTATCGAGTATGTCATGCTGGATAAGGACATCATCCGTCGCGGTCTTCGGCGCTTGAGATCCTGACACCCGTTGTCTCGAACGAAGTGGTACACTTGTTAGCGTCGTGTCAAAGCAAAACAGGTCGCTGCCGTCAATAAAAGTTAATGCAAATGCTCAGAATCGCATATTCCCGTTTCTGTTTGGAATACCGCAGCTACTAAAACATATGCCACCGCAGACTGCTTCATATAGCAGAATGAAGTTTGAACCGACCACTCTATGCCTACTATTCCGTCTGTATGCATGATAGAGTTGTGTGAGTGCAGTGTTTTTTTTTTTTTTTGCTTTTAAACCTCTGTCGCGGTGTCTCAATGGTAAGGGCGCTCGACTGCTGATTTAGAGAACGGGGGATTCAATCACAACCGTTTCGAAAGGCGCTCCTCTGGTGTGGAGCTTGACTGCACAATAAACAATCCCACGTGGTAAATGTGGTGTTAATAATGAAAAAAAAAGACACCAAAACCAGCCTGCGCAATCATCCCTCATAGCCGATGCCGCTTTCATGCGTTAAACCCGGGCCAATGTGCATTTCTTTCTTTTTTATTTTTGTTCAAGGCTTCTGTGCATCCATAAAAGTTTTAGTGAGCACATTTTGCTTTAGAGAAATGCTCGAATGCGTGGGAAACATATTCCCTGCACCTAGTTGTTACCCTAAATATTACATAATACACCTAGATTAATGTACTTTACTGGTAGCCTATTATAATCATTATAATCCCTTTTGGCCCAAGTGCTGTCTTCCGAGAAAACTCGTCGTTTTTGACAAGGGGAGTAAAACAGCTTCACGCGGGCTTAAATATCAGTGCTTAGTTCGGGAATAAATACATTTTTATAGTCGCATGATAAGATGACCTCTATATCTTTCGGAATAGTGTTATATCCGGCATCTGCTTTGGAAGCAACCCTAATATTTTACTTCGCATAAGATTTAGTCACTGCTAAATAATTAGTGATAAAGGAATTTTCAGCCTGTAAAATTGCTTCCCAGAATGTTACAGTGCCAATGCGCAGTTTATAACGATGTCTTCGCAGCGAGTAATTCGTAGCTTGCACTTAACGGTTACTGAAAATTAATCGCTGATTATTGTAAATTCTGTCAAGTGTGTAAAAGTTCTCTCACACGGTTAAATGTATTCGCATTGCAAAAAAAATACACTACTAATTTACCGTTATATTTTAACATCACACACATCAGAAATCCCTTATACTTTCCTAGGTTTCAGGAAATCATTTACAGTTAGTGGCGCATGCAGTAATACACTATCACATTCTATGACAGTGGCCTCAAAAAGGATCTCGGCAAATTCAATCCACTCAGCGCTGTACACGTGAACAACCAGCTTTCCTGTGCGGCGAGGTTTCCTGTATAGTGTCGGCGTAATCTCATTTTTGGGGAATACTTATGCGTGGTTGTCTGGGGCCAGAGTTGATGTGCACTAGGTCTAAAGCAACTCGCCATGCAGTGCGCTGCCAATGCTACCTTTACCCTGCTTAATCCTAGAGTCAAATACGATATAATGAACCACGCTTTCTCGATTAAGTCTAAAGTACTGCAGGTCAGAGCACGAACCTTGTATCTGCGTGGGCTTGACACTAAAGTCGCCGGTCTCACTCGCATGAGACACGCGCAAACTGTTTAAAAGTCGATAAGAAAAACAAAGCTGTCATTAGGCAGGCCCAAGCATTAGGCGCGTGAGCGCGGTACAGCGCAAAAAACGTGCAAACTAAATCTAGAAGACTGGTGGTTGCGTGCTTTGTTTTCCTAAAATCCTCTCTTCTTCTGCTGCAAATCATTGGATATTTGTCTGCGATATTGTAGAAATACTGCTGAAGAAACGTTTTCATCGCCAACAAACCCGCCGTAAACTCGGAAGCAGACCTACGCAGCGTGCGTTTCTGCGAGCGCCGCCGGCTGCCGATCCACACTGCCGGAGTGACGGTGGCGCCACCTCTAGGTCGATCTTGCGGCGAATACACAATCAATGATTTTGTTGAGTGGCGAACTGTCGGCTGTTTCTCAGCTGGTTCATTACCAAATTCAAACTGTTGGCCAAACGTCAACTAACACATCTGGATACTAATAACATGTTGCAGCAGGTCAATGATAAATCGGGTTTGGTTTGGTTTCTTGGGTATAACGTCAAAAAGCGACTCAAGCTATTAGAGACGCCGTAGTGGAGGACTCCGGAAATTTCAAACACCTGTTGTACTTTAACGTGCACAGACATCGCACAGCACAAGAGCGCCTGGATTTTCGTACTTAGCGAAAAGTGGCCGCCTAGGCCGGAATTCGATCTCGCACCCTTGGGTACAGTAGTCGAGCTCCCTAACCAGTGCGCCACCCCGACAGGTAGGAATGACAAATTTTCATAGCAGTTAGCGGTTATACTTCCTCAATATCTAAAAATGCCTTATTCAAGTATTATACCGGTACTTAGTATAGGAAGAACAATTGAGCATATTTAAACACGTTTCGGAGCACCAGGCAATAGATTTCATTAAACTTAGGTAAATTTAAAGGTGTACAATTTTATTCTTGTTCATCGTTAATTTTACTCTTTACGGTGATACATATAAAATTGAAAATGTTTAAATCCAGTGTGGAACGCTTTGCAATAGAGGTACGATTCACCGTTTGACTTACCTACTAAACGTATGGGAATTTTAACTCGACACTGCTAAAGGTCTCATTTTTCAGCATAACGATGTCGATGATAAGAGAAAAGTCACTATTATGAGTTGGAATTTGGCACCTGAGACTAACAGGTGATCAGTGCGGTGAAGACCATCACCTGAATAATTTGGAAGAACAAAAATGTCGACAAAGCGAAGTCTTCAAAGAGTTCACCACAATATCTGGCCCCAAAACCTTGTCAATCAAATCCTGTGCGTAGGCCAGCTAAACACATGGCCAGGATTCTGCCCCAAACGATAGTAGTTCCTACAACCACCACTGCGTGTGCCATGAAGTTGAGCTCTTCCTCCTCCTCTTACAATCCTCCTCCCTGGTTGGGGGGAGAGACGCGTATTGCCGTTCCCCGAAAGCTCCTGGGCCTGCAACTTAAATGACGGATACGTATCTAAAAAGTAAAATACAACAAAACGCAAGTCAGGGAAGCCTTAGAGTTTGTTAGAGCATACAACGCAGCAGGTAAATTTAAAATTGGATTGTTAGTAAAATAGTTTTCTGGATTAAAATTCCTTACAGCAGAGAGCTTAATAGATCGGTTGCGTGCGTCGCGCCGTCTTTGGTGCGCGCGAGGCGGAGGGCTAGAGGGACTGTGGGAGCTGGCTCACCTAGCGCGCAGACAGACAGCGGTCGGCAGTAGGCTTGCACGCGGGCTCGGCTGGCTTGGCCGCTACCGGTGTTTTGCCGGTATTGCCAAAGGGTAGATTCGACACACATTAGGATGCAACCTGCCAGGTGAAGCTTAATAGTTGAAACCAAGTTGCATGATAATTGTTTTAGAAACCGTAACATGAGAACTTCTTTGTGCTGCTTTAAATCTGATACTTTTTTTTGTCAGTGGGCATGTTTGTCACATTGACAAAATTTCTTACTCTGTGCCTCACGATGAACTGTTCATTACTGTGAGGGAGTGTACTGAAGAGGCGTGACCGGTGACTTTTCAGAATTCGTGCTGTGAATACTGATTCCTTTCTAGAACTCGTAGGAATGTAGCTGAATACCCCGATTATTGGCTACAGAGAACATTTCTACGTTCAGAAACGTGGAATTTGGATTGGCTCAACTGCTGCCCTCAAATGTTTCTCGCTATGTTAGGGCGGTTGCTTCAGTACCATTTGAGGGATGAGGGTGTTGTACGTACTTTTAGATTTGTCTACGATTCCCTTGCTGTACGTAATCTTCTATAGATGACTTGGTTGTAGTTGCAGGCTCGATTCTAACTAGATCCAAAGGGACAATAACTTAATTAACCTTTGCTCGCGATTCAGTTCAGTTTTTAGATATTTAACTTATTTGAATCCTGTTGGTGATCCTTGCTGGGCTTACGAGACTCGGCCCAAGAAGGCGCTGCTGCCTTACAACTACTCGCATTCGAAGCTCTTTAAGCGAGATTCCTTAGGTCATCACTCATGAAGTTATACCTGCTAAGCTTATAAGTGAACTACGCCCACATCATGTAGCATTGGCACAAATAAAGCATTCTTGAAATGATTTTCCTTAACTGTTAGTGAAAAATGTACTAATCACAAAATCAAATTTCATTCATCGTTAGCACATATTTGTTTTTTAAACCATTGGAATAATACTGCTGTGATACTAAGCATGAGCACACTTATGCATGACATCAGGTCCATGTCTGCCCTCTCACACTGGCGTCTGTTTACAATGACTTGTTGTGGATTCCTCCAGCCAGTGAACTTCCTTTTTGCCTGTACCTGTATTTGATATGTAACTCAAGTGGTCCACTTTATGCCTGGTATCCTGCCTTGAAATGTTACCTGAAATGGGTAGGTGCGAGTAATAAAGCTTATTTTTGTTCTCGTAATGCTGGACTATAATTTTCTCACTACATGCTGCATACTATCCTTACGTAGGTAACTGGTGCAAATGGCAACAATGATTTGATCGAGAACATCTTTGCTAGAAATCCTCCTAGTTGTGTTCTTGAAACAATACTTGGAAAAACACTAACACCAAACATAAAATGTATTTTACTCGATTGGTGCATAGCGCTAAAAAGACAAGGACACAGCGAGACACACAGGACGGGCGCTAACTTACAACTGAATTTTTATTGCAAGACCAGGCAATATAAGCACTTTCTTGACAAAGAAGAGGGGGGGGGGGGGGAGACATAAAAGCGTTAAAATATAGGAAGCAATCAAACAACGTTATCGTCCAACACGTTCACAGATTAGCAGACAGGTATTGCATTTCTTTGTCAGATAAAAACACTGAGGCAGCACTGATGCACATATCTTTTTGCAATGAAATATTGAACGCCTCTATGATTTCCCTTGTAAGCTGATCTTTGTGGCAATCAATGACGTCCGACCTTTTAAAATCAGGATAACAACTGGGACATTTCTTGGTTTTTCCATCTATTTCTTTTTCATTAATGTGGCAAGCAAGATGCCCTTTGACACCATTCCTGACATCATTGTTATGTTCGCGTAACCTGTCATTAAGGCATCTGCCGGTCTGCCCTATATATTTCCGGCC
>JAJIZL010025244.1:142148-155359 GCA_023969395.1 Amblyomma maculatum
AGGATAGGGATTCGGTCGGTACGGGGTATGGGGGTGCCCTGTACTTGCAGAATGAAGGATGCCGGAGGTGATCTGGGCCGTCTACCCTGGGTTGGGGCAATAATGTATTCGGACTTGGTGGCCGAGCAGGATAGGCCAGCTGTGGCCAGGTAGATACCAACGCGATCGACAGCTGTCTGCAGAGTCTTCTCGATCTCGCCGTCACTGCCATGTGTAATACACAGAGTGAGGTCGTCGGCGTATAGGCTCAGGCTGTGGTGCAAAGCGGGGATATCTGCCAAAGGGTTTGGTAGGCCGAGCAGCGCAATATTTAACAGGAGTGGGGAAAGCACTGAGCCTTGGGGTGTATCCCGGCTTCCAGGAGAGATGATGGAAGGATCTTCGGAGCCGGTGCCAAGTTGCACGGTGTGGTTCGTGCATACGTTCGTTGTCCCACCCCTAGGGTCTGAAGGTTCTGCAGAATGGCTTCGTGCTGGACATTGTCAAAGGCCTTAGCGACATCTAGACCAACTATGACTGTGGTGTCCAAAGTGCTGTGTGTCAGCACCTGATGCTTGAGCAAGAGCATGATGTATGGGGCCGCAAGGTGTGGTTGAAAACCAAACATCGTGTCTGGAAGTAGGTAATGTTCTTCTAGGTAATGAAGAAGACAGGTCTGAATTACATGCTCCAATAGTTTTCCGACGCAAGACGTGAAAGAAAAGGGGCGGAGGTTCGAGGGAGTAGGTGGTTCGCCCGGCTTGTGGATGAGCACGAGGTTGTCGCATTTCCACTCTTGCGGGATGGCTCCCCGCTCCCAGCATTTTTGCAGCACATCTGTGAGCGCGTAAGTCGAGGCGTCGTCGCGGCTCCGAAGCATACGGTTAGATATCCGGTCCGGCCCTGCAGCTGAGTTTGAAACGATTGAGCTCGGCTCGTACCTCCGATAAAGTGATGGGAGCATCTAAACGGACGCTTTCCTTCCCCTGGTAAGGAGGGAGAGATTTTAGATTTGCCCATGGTTGAGCTGGTGACGGGGCAGTTTCCAGGTGCTTCTGGTATGAGGAGCCTTATCCATCTGGTCACATATATTGTTCCAGTTTTGGCGTGTAAGATCTACGGCATAGTTCTCGATGTTTGTATGGACTCATGCGAGCCGCCGTGTAGAGTAGCGACCTGGGAGTTTGCTCTTCCCGATGTGTATGTCCGATATCCAGCCAATTTCGCGTGTTTCCTTGCTTCTTGAAGGGCAAAGTTTTCTGGGGGTTGCTCTCGGTAAGGAACTGCTGAAGGACCGCGCTCTTGCGTGCGAACCCGCTGCAGTTTCATTGCCAGATGGGAGTGTCACCCGAGCGAGCCGCCACGATTAGGTTCGGAGAAGTTCGGAGTGGAGGTCATTGGGTGATTTGGCGTCTGAACCGGGAGCGGGGTCATGCCTGCATGTTTGCAGAGGGAGTCGATTGCCTTATCAAGAGATTCTAGCTGTAGAGCAAGCTGAGAGCTGAGGGTGCGAAAGGAGCTCTCATTATGTTCCTCCAGCGATTGGATACAACCTTGAAAGAAGACGCCTTACGCTTCGAGGCACTTTATGTGCGTGTATGCCTTCCGTTTGCGTACAGCTCGCGGCAAGAGCCTTACGTTTGTGGGCAGTGCTACCTGATGCAGGGGAAGTAGGAGCAGGAGTATCTAGTAGTTTCTCGATAGTTTCGATTCTATGAACCGGTTGTGTTACGGCGGCCGTGAGGTGTGTAATGGCTTGTTCGAGTGCTTGAGAACTGGGAGTCCCTCCTAGCTTACTCGCCGCTTGAGGTGGAGCCGGTGGCGTTCTTGGCGGAGCCGGGCCCTGGAGCTGTCCCTGTGGAGCAGGTTGCTGCTGCTGCTGGATGACTGCAGGTGTACCTGGCGGCATTCTGGACGGCGTCCGAGATGATAGCCTTGAGGCAGTGGGCTCGAGGGGTGGGAAGACGTCCGAGCGGTCCCTGAGACTGCGTTGATTGCTGCCGGAACATTGGCAGTTCCAGCGGCTGGCGTGTTGTAAAATTACCCGCCGTGAGGATGCTTGTTCTTGTTGCTTAGCAGCTTCAGCCGGTCTGAGATTTTCCCACTGACGGCGCTTGACGGCGTAGGGAGTGCGAAATATTTCTTTGCAACGGCTGTCGCCCGTGAGGTGTTCTTCCCCGCAGAGACGGCAAGGCGGCGTACAGGAGTGGTCGTTGGCCGGGTTGGGAAGCCCACAACTTCAGCATTTGGTAAATGTGCTCACGCATATGTTGGATCGGTGGCCGAGCTCGGCGTAGCGGTAACATACCTCATATTTCTTTTTGAAGATGGTTCAGCCGTGTCTGCTGTTACAAAAATAGATCCATGCAGGGACCTTAGGTTGGGCGAAAGTGATTAGCACGACGATGGTGTTGCCGAGTCTTCTGAAGTTCTTGATAGGAGGGTTTCGGTTGTCCTGAAGTTCTGCAAGAATAGTTGCATGATCGAGACGGAGATCAACCCTTCTGATCACTCCTCTTCCTGAACAGTCGTCTGGTGCACAGTACACAGATATTCCGCAGGATCGTTGGTCGATGACGAGCTCTTTAAGATGTATGATGCGCTCAGCGCCTTCGACATTTGGTGTGCAGTAAGCGAAAGTGTTTTGTAGCTAGTTGGCTTGTATAAGGTCCTCATGCCGGATGGAATCGCGGGTGAAATTTGCTGCCGTGCAGACCGCTTCAAGCAGTTGAAATGTAGCTGTCGTGGAGAGTAGTAATCCTCCTCTGGGGCGGACGATAAGCTTGAGCGTGTTACTAGGCACGCGGGGCTGCTTGGAAGCTACCGACGGTCTAGCGAGTTGGCGTCCACGTTGGCGATGAGTAAGCGCGTCTGCTACTTTTTCACGATCGGCCGGAGCATCGGAGGTCGTTTGGGGCGCTGGCGTTCCATCCTGAGAGCTGGGAACTTCGGGTGCTGGTGTCCCCTTCACTGTTCTAGCTTCCCAGAGCTTGTTCACTTTAGTCAGCTATTCACTAGCTTCAAATTCTTCGGGCTTTAGCTCTATGCCCCCCACAGTCACATTCATGGCGGCGAGGGGCGGTAGGCCTAGCAGAGCATACGGCGTGGTCGCGGAAAAAATCGACCGTAAATGGTCAAAAATCGTTGTACGTACTTCACAATGGTGTCCGTAGGGTCCTGACGACGTTAGGAATCCAGTAGCTTGATGATAGTACGCTGGAGTCGCACTGTCCGGGGTTACGATACGAAAATTGCGGAGCCCTAGTGGAGTGGGTCCGTCGCCGCTGGCGCTCCGGCGTTTGAATTCACAAGAATGTATATATGCGGCAACAGAAATCAACCAGATCTGTTAGTTATGAATCCAGGGGAATATATTTTTCCAGCTACCAATGGGGCGCTAAAGCAGGGGCACATTCAGTCGATGTCATAACCATGAACTATTTTCTGCGTCCTAATCAACAGTCACAACGCTGTTAAACGTGCACGACTGCATAGAAATTGTAGAGTCGCGCTCGAGGATAATCCCTTGCAGGTGCGCGTCTCTGCATGCCGCCTCTACCCGCCTGTTTGCTTCTTGCAATGTGGACGCGGTCCCCAATCTACAAGTGTGCCGCGTGTGGGGAAAGCCGACCGGGTCGTCGGCGCTGGGTGTGTGGGAACGTTGTATCCCGAATGTCATTCATGGGGAGAGGCGCAACGGAACGTGCTGCCGGATGCTCGCATGTTGGCGCCCTTCGTGCTGGCCGGTAACGAGCAGCCAAATTACCCTTAGCCTTTTTTTTACACGGCGATGGCTTTGAGCAGAGCGAAAGGCAGTCTCGTTTATCTTGTCCGCAGATGCGACAAAGAGCGCCAGAAGAAGTACCCAGGATTTGACTCGAGCATTGTTCGCAGAGCGGGAGCCAGAAGCTCCTCTTTAATCCGGCGCCGGGCCTTCAGCATGGCGGCTGGTTGATCTTGCTCTTTCCATGTCGTTGCTCGTTGAGGTAAACACGGGTGACACGGGGCAATGCACTGTGGAAAGGATTTAGCCAGCAGCGGCTAAATTTAGATGGGGCGGCAGTGTGCGAAAGACAAGTGGGAAGAAAGTCTCCCCACAGGAGAGGGTTCGACACCCTCATCGGAGAAAGAGTTTCGCCGTGCTCTTTGTTTGTTGTGATTTGTATTGCTAGTGGAGTCCTGGGTTAGAGGCCAAGGCCAACCCACGTGGCTGTGCCCATCTAGCATATTTCCTTGTTGGACATTGATGTGTGGGGCTGTCCTCTGAAAATGATCATCCCTATTTCTTTGTTTTGTGAACGTGTAAAACGGGACGTGATCCAAGAGAGTTCAGTCCACTCAGAGCTGGGACTCCATGCGTAGGCATGTATAACGCGGCTGTTCTGCTTCGGTTCTAACCTGTTAGGTCGAAAAGTAAAGTAGCGCTGAGTGTCATTTTTGTAAATTCCTTGCAATTCCCAGTTTTTACTCTCTGTATATATGTCATGCTGTAAATATATGCTCTACCACCATCGCCCTCAAGTTCGCCTGCTGATTTTCTCCACACGGAACTACTTGACAGGAAGGGTTTAAAAGAACCTTCCGAAGAGCAACGAACAACTTAAATTCTACTGACGCAGCCGACAGGATACGGCACGTCTCACCTACAAGGTCAAGCATCGCACCGGCAGCCACAGGCCATTCGACACGGAGCAGCGAGGAACCGTCAAGTTACGACTCTACCTCGGCTGCCACCGACGCTGTTGGAGCGGACGCATCATCAGGGCTCTGGGCGGCAGACAGCAAAAGATCTGCACCGGGTGAGTGGGATTTCTTGCATTTGTTGAAGTTGGCATGGTGGTTTGTCTGTGACGCTTATGGTTGAAACGAGGAGATTGCTAGTGGCTAAAGAAAGCGAATCTAATCCTGAGAGTGAATCGAGGTCAAATCCTCAAAAGGAGCAGCAATCGCTAGTGGGCAGAGTAGAAAGGGTCACTGATCAGAGTTACGTAGTGACTATATATGTAGGGTGATCTGGAGGGCACGTTACAGGCCAGCGACCAGCGACCAGAGTTAGGCGTTGTCACTTGACGCGACAGGATGGCGATTCGCCGTATGGAGTTAAAGATGGAATTTGAGCTACGAATGCGTGAAATTGAATCTCCGGAGCGACTAGCCTTGAAGCAGACGGAGCTTGGGCTGTCGAGTGGTCGACTGTCTCCGCTTGGGTCGGGACGAAGTGATAAGCGAAGTATAGCCTCAGATTCAATAAACAGTGTGCGAAAGTCCTGAA
The DNA here is from genome assembly GCA_023969395.1 of Amblyomma maculatum. Taxonomy (NCBI): domain Eukaryota; kingdom Metazoa; phylum Arthropoda; class Arachnida; order Ixodida; family Ixodidae; genus Amblyomma; species Amblyomma maculatum. Next base: position 147,400 of record JAJIZL010025244.1, read on the forward strand.
AGGTTACAAAATACCATGCGATGCTGATGTGCCACTGAGGTTTGAGGAGGTGGAGAAGTTGTTCGTCACTTTCAGTGTGCCGTACAGTAACAGATTGCAGTTAATTATGCCTGCACTGACAGAGCGAGTCCGGTACTTGCTTTGCAACCTCGACGGAGCGGAATGCGCGGACTATGAGGTGTGAAAGCAGCGGTTCTAACTGAACTAAAACTCACCCCGACTGAATACCTGGAAAATTTTGAAAAAGCAGCAAAACGGAAGGAAGAGACACGGGCTCAGTTTGCATCATGCGTGAAAACGTATTTAGCATACTACATTCAGGCTAGAGAGGTGGATAAGTAGAGGCGTTGACTGACCTAATGGTGTCTGGTCAAATTAAGGCAGGTCTCAGCTCGGAGGGCATTGAATATGTGCGCCTGCCCGAAGGAGAGAGTTGGCTGAAGCTTAAAGAGCTATTAAAGGCTCTGCAAATTTTTGAGCAAGCAAAAGGTGAAGGCCGGGCTACAAAGCAGGTTACGGCGCCAGTGCATCAAGGGGTCCGAAAACAGATTAATGCTGGAAAGCCCATATTAAAGTGCCATCTATGCCATGGGCAGGGGCACATTGGTAGGATTTGCCCGCAAGCAACAGGAAATGAACCACGCATGAAACTAGGAAATGGGTGCCGACAGAGAGTGAAGAAGATCGCGCGGCTAAATGAGATGGAAGCAAAGGAACCAGTCTTAAACCAAAGTACGAGTTTAACTGCTAAAGTTAAAGTACCGATGCAAAGTTAGAGGATAGCCACACCGAAGCTCCCCTTTGTAGGTCTTGTCTGCGGAGATGTTTGCACAGAGGCAGTGCTTGATACTAGTAGTGAAATAACAGTAATACGAGAAAGCATACTACTGCAAGCGCTGACGGAACCATCTGGGACAGTGAAACTAGTGTCAGCTCTCGGCAGCTCCATTCAAGCGAAGTTGGCGACGATCCCTGTAAAAATATCTAAGCCAGGAACAGTCACAGAAGATCAAAGCATAGGCATATAGCATGTGCCCTCATCAATGAGGTGGCCGAGGTTGTGGACTGTTTGCTTTCATTAGTGGACTGACAGCTGCTTAAAAAGCACAGTAATTCTGATAACACAAGTAGGGGTGCAGTCAGGGTTAAACATGGTTTTAAACAAGGCATGGTTTTCTGTTCGGAATACATTCACCAATATTTCCATCGTTTATACGAAGCCGCTAGCCACAATCCGACGTCATTTTTACCCGAATTCGTTTGACCTACAGTGAAAAAATTGCTGTTATTGCAATGATCCTGACGCTGCGTATACTGACCTTTCATTCGTCTTAAAGGTAAGCATAGGGAGGACGGACCACAATTGGTCATTTATACTAATCACATTCCACTCTTTTCTTATGTGATGAATCCTGGTTTAATGTAGAGCTCCACTGTATAATTGCAATGCTTGCAGACATGCTTGCCCAAGAATCGTAGTTTATGAGATGCTGATTCAACTGAGAAGAGCATTTTTCTCGGGTGACATGCTTTTGTAATAAATTGCCTGAAGGTCGAAGGTCAAAACCAGAGAAAATAGGACGCGTTAACAAGGAAGGAGTGCACAAGGACGACGCTGGAACACAACTAAATTTATTACATAGAAGTGATCAGAGCAGGGCGCACACGTGCGTTAGCACCAACGCCACAAGGGGAAAACATTCGAAGATAGCGCAGGAGCCGCTTTCTTGCACGTGGCAAAACTATGTTACATTCATAAAATTATATTCCCTTGCAGAAAACCTGACAGAGCTGTCACTGACGCATTCAGTGCCTAGCTTCTTGATTTGGAATGCTTCCAAGATCTCTCGATCCATCTGTGTTTTTCCAGGGCCGATGATGCTGATATTACTAAAGAGGGAGATACAGTTATCACAACTGTTGCAATGCTTCGGTAGATTGGCTGTGTTATCTGGCTTCAGTGAAATGTGGCGCTGCCTTAAGCGGTCATTAATACACTGGCCAGTTTGGCCAATGTAGGCCTTACCACATGACAGGAGTAGAGAGTAAACAACATCGGTTGCACATTTGGTGAGCATAGTTCGGTGCTTGACATTGCAGGTCTAGCCAAACTAGCCAGATGTTGGAAGCATTCAAAATTAAGAAGTTAAGCACTGAATGCGTCGGTGACAGCTCCATCAGGTTTTCTGCAAGCGAATATAACTTTATGAATTTAACATAGTTTTGCCACGTGCAAGATAGCAGCTCCTGCACTATTTTTGAATTTTTCCCCTTGTGGCGTTGGTGCCGACGCACGTGTGGCCCTGCTCTGTTTGATCATTTCTGTGTAACAAATTCAGTTGTGCTCCAGCGTCGTCCTTGTGAACTCCTCCCTTGTTAACGCGTCCTCTTATGGCTGGTTTTCACCTTCAACTATGCAACAACTGGCCCAACAAGCTACGCTTCTTGAATTGTCTGAAGTGTTTCAATTTCTGCATGCCACCCATGCAGCCTCTTCTCTGTTTGCTTAAATGACTATAGACACCAAATTTTGTTGGCATTTTACTTTTTGGTAATGATGCGTCAGACATTTCTGTATATGGAACAGAACGCGATTTTTGCCTGCATTCGCAAGTAATTTTTAATTCAATGTTTTTTTCCCGCCAGTTTCGGTTTCCGCAGCCGAGAAACATCTGTGCCGTCACAATCAAGTCTAGGATACGTGTGACATGAAAAAACCGCGATATAATTGCTCACTCTCCTTTTGTAATTCTTATCCTTTAGGAAGGCTGGCTTTAATATTCCGGTGAATTGAAACGACTCAGGAATAAGTATGTAACGATCTTATTCATCCATCACGTGACCTAGACTTCACTCTGATGTCATAGCCATTACTCGCTGAAACCAAAATTGGGGAGAAAAGAATTTCGATTATAAATTAGTCAGGGGCTATAGGCAAGTGTCATGAGGCGATTCATGTACAGTAATGTCTTAAGCATCAGTACAGAAGATAAAAAATGAACTAAAAAATGAAGTGTCTATAGTCCTTCAACTGAGTAAACTGAGTTGGTGAAGTAAAAAAATACAAACTATGCACAGCATAAAAAAAATCCATTCAAGCAGTATATAAGTAATAAAAGAGGTCAGGATAATTAAGAATTGCGTTATATTTCACACGTATTATTTCGGACTCAAAAAATGTATTACAAGTATCATTAAACAATATGTAAACATTATTTTTGCGGAACTGTTTAAATACATGGTAGTCTTGGTGAACACAGAAAAATTAAAGCGAAAGTTGTACAGCACTAACAAACATTTGCATGGTCGACATTGCGCACGGCAAGCTGGAATAATGAAAAATTAGTGATGGCTCCAATAGGAGTGGGAAGGCGATTCCAGTCTTTCGGTATGCAGGGTATAAATGAGTCAAGGAAACGTCTACTATTGCATGCAGTTTCGCCCACTTTGTGAAGTGGTCTATTCGAGATGTTATATAAGGAGGTGTAATGAGCAGTTTAATGCCTAGGTCATCATGATAAAATATCTTACGAAAGAGGCATATACGTGCGAGCTTTCGACGAGTTACGAGAGTTAGCAGGTTGAGGTTAGATTTCATCGTGAATACGCTGGTATTGCGGTGATAGAGAAGGTGAAGCGAGCTGCGTTGTTCTAAGTCATTTCTAGCTGGTTGTTAAGTTCATATCCCAAACTGAAGATGCGTATTCGAGTTGCGAACGAACAATGGTTTTGTAGAAGAGAAGCTTAGTGTTAGCAGGGGCTGAATGGTTCCGTTTTAAGCAGCCTAAGAGGCGGTTAGCTTTGTTGACAATAAATTCCACGTTAGTTTTCCAGCGAAGGTTAGATGTAATGTGAATGTCTAGGTATTTGTATGACACTTATTCTATAGCAACGTTGGTAAGATGATATGGAGGTAAGTTGCCAGTCGACCTTGACGCTCGTAAGAATGTATATTTGTTAACGTTTAGTGTCATTTCCCATGCATTACACCAGGAAGAGATATTGTTAATATCAGGTTGTATTGCTCGTACGTCATCATCAGTTATTATTTCGTGGAAAAGATCATAATCGTCGGCAAATAGATGAATTGATGAGGTAACCGAATCAGGCAAGTCATTAATGAATAATAAGAAGAGTAAGGGCCCTAGCACGGTACATTGCGGAACACTAGAAAGGACGGGGTGTAAGCTTGAGTTACTATCTAGTGTGTAGTCGGATAACTGAATTTTTGATTTTGACGCTTTTTAAATGTTTTCCGCGAAGCGGCTATTTTTGAGCGCGCTCCGGACTCGCAGCAGCGTCTCAGTGGCATGCGAGAATGGCGGCATACGCGTCGAAGAAGCGCGCTTGAAAACGTCGCAAATCTGACAACTACGCACTATCTACAATCGATATTATCGATTACCCAAGCAGACACGACTCTGAAGATGTTGCCAAGTATCATCAGATTTCAGTTCCGACCACGCTGACGACGGAAACCAGCCTTGAACACCGGCGGCCGCACTCTGGCCCCCTAACAATACCTTGGTATGCAAATTTTGAACCTTTCTGCGTCGCTCACGGACACGCTGCGCCATCTAGCGTGTAGTTGGATAACTGAAGCCTAAAATTTATTGCTGTGTATTTATTTTCCCGTGAAGTGGCTATTTTTGAAAGCGCTCCGAGCACGCGTCACGGCGGCAGTGTCGTAGTCGTTTGCGAGAATGGTGGCATCCGCAACGACGACGCGCGCTTCGAAACGTCGCAAATCTGACGACTACGCACTATGTACAATCGATATTATCGATTACCCAAGCAGAAACGACTCTGAAGATGCTGCGTTGTTGTCAGAATTCAGTTCCTACTTCGATGACGATGGAAAACAGCCCGGAATATCGGCGGCTGCACTTTGTTGGCCCGTTTTGCATTCGTCTGGGACCGCTCTGGATGTTTTTTTTTGTGTGTGTGTTCGTATCTTCATCTCCTTCTCAGGGTGTCAACATCATATGGGCACGATATCTAGCCTCCCGCAATACAGGGAGCGACGTTCTGTCCAAGAAGGGAAGCGGGCATCCGTTTCGGCATGGCGCTCTGCAGCGGCCCTCGTTCATTATGCATCAAGAACGCTATTCAATATTGAACTTATATATTTCAACAGAGAGTTGCCAATATAATGCTCTGCATTTTGTATACCTCGAAAAATTATTTAAATTTTTTTCTTTCATTTACAAATGGATTTCGTCAAGCTTTGTTCATTTTACTTCTAAAATATGGTGTTTTGGGAACTTATAATGTGTATTACCACCCAAAACGTATATATATGCATAAAATTTTAGGCATGATAGTTTTTACGGAAAAAAAAAATCTACCTAAACCTAAAGGAAACGGCCATTTTGCCCACGGTATAATGAAACGTTAATTCAACTTTCTCCATGTCATGCTTCTTATTCGATCCATAATCCAACTTCAACCACACTTTATTTGACTTAGTATGTCATGACATGCAACGCAACCAACTGAAAAGTACCACACAGGCCCCCATAAGTTTTCCAACACGTTTTTCTCAGTTTTGGGGTACGGTGACTGCTTTTCGGCCGAACGGTCTATATACGCTTCCCGTAATATTCACGCTTAGGTCTATCTCCTATTTATTCTTTAATACAGAGAAGAGACTGTGCTCCGCCTCTAGTGTGATTAGCGGCCCCTGCAGCCACATTGGGAATAACAGAGCCGGCACAGAGCGTATGCGCAACGGTGCAGTTTGTCCAGTGCAATCAATGAATTACCAAGTAAAATGAGCAGATCACAAGCGGTCTCCGCCTTTACAGCTCGTCCCCAATGTATTTATGCCTCAGAATACTTTGGAAACCTAGCAGAAAAGAAACACCCACTCAATGCTCGCACGTACATGACGCAATGCAGTGAGCACGGCCAGTTCGGAATAAAGTTTAACGAGCGGAGTTTGGGAATTGTGACTCCTGGTGCAGTTTTCCCACAGATCTTATAAACTTAAGCCACGCATGAACCAAGAACAATTGTTTTGATCGGGTTACACGCCGCACACTTGAACAAACTCCACTTGTCCGTACGCTTAGTACATTGTGAAAGATAATCTGGAAGCTAAGGAAACCATAGATGGGAGCAACGTCACACTTTTAAAAAGTTAGCTGTTTTTAATGCAGGAATCAATTTAACGGCCATATTTTCAAATCTCATTGTCTGTCAAAGTTCCGTCCACCGAGGCTACAGGACCTCCATAGGTGCGCTAGACGCTGTAAGAGGAGTTTCGAAAATTTTCTCATGTTGTAACCATTGCTTTAAAATATCGCCTATTGAGGCACTATACTACTGCGAGGCTTCTTACAACCTTCAGTAATGTCATTGCGAAGGCAAACGATAGTTAGTGTTGGAGAGTTTCAGCTCGGGTGCCCTAGCTACAGTGGTTAGAATAGGGGCTCCCTATTTTAAATATTGCTGCCACCGCTCAAGGTGGCGCCACTTTTTCATGATGGTGATGATAATGAATCCTGCTTTTAATGCAGGAATGAATTTAACGGTCATATTTTCAAATCTCATTGTCTGTCAAAGTTCCGTCCACCGAGGCTACAGGACCTCCACAGGTGCGCTAGGAGCTGTAAGAGGAGTTTCGAAAATTTTCGCATGTTGTAACCATTGCTTTAAAATATCGCCTATTGAGGCACTACCTACTGCGAGGCTTCTTACGACCTTCAGTAATGTCATTGCGAAAGAAAACGATAGTTAGTCTTGGAGAGTTTCAGCTCGGGTGCCCTAGCTACAGTGGTTAGAATAGGGGCTCCCTATTTTAAATATTGCTGCCATGGCTCAAGGTGGCGCCACTTTTTCATGATGGTGATGATAATGAAAACATCCTTTATTGAAATTAAACTTGGTTGTCGGCTGCCCTTTTCCGGGAGTCCGTTAGATATTGCAGCCGCTCTTGCCCTTAAACTCAGCTGGTGCGGAGCGCTCGGACCCGAGCTGGACAGAATATCCTCCCAAAGTTCCATCGTCAGGTCTTTTATCCGTTTATCTATGGTGTGGTGCTTCAAGAACCATACCGTGCGGTGTAGGCCCGCCTCCATGTCACAGTGTGCACATTATGGCTTATAGTGTGGTTAGATTGCCTGAAGCTTTTTGGGCTTGAGTACGCGTTTGAATTATTCTCATTGTTATTTCCCGTTCTATGTCTGAGCGCTTATTAGGTGGCGCGCACTCTCATCTGTATAGCTACAGTGTTGTAGGATTTCCGAGTGGGTGGTCATCATGTTTGCGTAGTTGCGCTCGTCCGTGTCTTGCGGTGCCCGGGGTAGGAGTGCTCGGGCTGTTGCGTGTGCGCCTTCATTAGCCTCTACGGACTGGTTCACCTGTGTTTTCATATGTGCTTTGCTTTCCTTTCTTCTACCTTGATGTTCTCGAGGATCCTTAATGCTGTCTGCTCTGTCTTACTTCTAGTGTAGCTCCTGCACTGTTCTTGCGCGTCTGTTATAGTCGTGCGTTTCTGAGTGGTGATCGCGAGCGCAATGCCTCTTCCGCTTGGGTTTGGTCCATGCATCTAACTGACGCGTTATATTTTAGGTTACTATCGAAGTCTGATTGCTATCAGCATGATGTTTCTAACAGGTCCTCCCAAGTCAATGTAAAGCATTTTTCTGTCATTCTTGTATTGCTTGTATATGGCTCGAACTCCCACCTCTCTTCCTTCATGGTGCACAGGATGCATCTTTCCTGGTATAGGTACCGGGAGGAAAGTGTGGCCCCCATTCCGTCCCGGCTAATTTGCTGAGCCTCCTCAGTTTCGGAGGCCGAGGTCTAGGCGTGAGGAGGAAAGCTGCCGCTTATTTTAGCTCGATCTATATACCTGCCGCAAGCCATCAGCTAACGGCCCCTTGGCTCTTCCACTAAGATTACTCCCGACAATAAAGTTTGCTCTCTCTCTCTCTCTCTCTCTCTCTCACTCTCT